>OMLM01003772.1:49235-72438 GCA_900302695.1 Helostoma temminkii | reverse complement strand
TTATTTCATATTTTATTAAGCACACACAAAGTCTCATTTGATACTACTAACCTACCAAAATCTGCAATAACTACATAAAATGGAGACAACTGGAGAAAACAAACCACGCTGCCTTTAACTCACCCGTGTACAAAGCAGTCCAACAAGAAAGGAAACCTTAGTCTGACTAAATGTTTTGTGACATTGATTTAATATCAAACTCCCACTTCTGAATAGATGAATTCAAAAAGCCCACAGTAAAACTTTCAGAGAGGATTGTTGGCTTTAATAAATAATAAATTAATGTTGGACTTAAGTAGGATCTACTAAATAAATAAGTATATAAATAAGAAATTGATGCTTCCTGTAATCATTAATTTAAGAATGCCAGACAGTCTAGCATGTAGTGTGGCGTTAAACTGACAACATCTAGATCATGTGTTTGAATGTAGACAAAACACCCACATATTGCCATCTCTTATAATGCTCCTGTATAAACAAAAATATTTCTATCCTGTCCTCATGTATCATTAAATGAAACATGTAAGCCCCATGCTGAGCTTGCTTCTTTCATTGTATGTGTCACCAAAACGTATGAGCACTGGGAAACTCCTTAGTTTAGTCTGTCTGCTGTTTCTCGAAACAAACTCCCCACTTCTCCGTGCAAGATTAAGAAACATCCCCTTTGTTTGATGACATTTTACTGCCATTCAACTCAGCCGCGTTCTCCTGCAGCAGCCTTGACCTGAGCCAAATAGAACAATGGTGAAAATGATTTTGTTGTAAGTGCATTATACATCCTTATTTCTACCCCCTTAAAACAATGAGGTGATGATAAGTATCTGCTCAATTCAATACAAGATTAAAAATTCAAAAAACTTTATTAGTCCCAAAGGGAATTGCTTTTCTTTGTTACAGTTGCTGTCTATTCAAAAAGAAGGAAAGAACCACACCAACACTAACACAAAATAACAAAAAGAAAAAACTCATCAGTCACAGCATGATGCTGCAGACACTTCCACAGAAAATCCAGCCAACTCTGGGCTTTGTTCTAAGGCATGTTGTGAGTTGTCCATTCCTGATAGTTGTCAAAGCATACTCCCAGGTATTTAAACCTCCACCTCCTCAATCTGGACAGAGAGATTAGTCACAAGAGTTATGTACTTTCTGAAGAAGTATAACACAAATATGAACAGAATATAGGATGTTGGCCCTTCTGCCAAATTGACACCTCAGGGGTATTTTAAGTCTAAATATCACCCTCTGGTGGATTGAAAAACAGAATATGCTTACAATCTCACACCATATCAACTTCATCAAAATTAAAATTGTTGTTGAAAATAACTTACTCTACTTTTTGTTTGTTTGTTTTTAAAAAGAAACTCCAAACAACTCAAAAGGTATTTTTCTTTTACGTGGTGTAAATAGAGGCATTGTGTTTTAAAGTGAAGGGTGATTGGGTCTGGGTTTTCTGCTTCCTTAATAGTTCTCACACCTCCTCAGCCTCTATTGTTGGGGGTGGGAGAGTGGTCTTCTCATTTCTTTGACAAAAGGAATGTAAAGATGTGAGTGTGGGTGTGGAGCCTAAGTAATAGAAGTTTATGTGGAATGGGTGCAAAGGGGGTTTTGTCTGTCAAAGCTGCAGTATAACCTCAGGTCTGCTGCTGATAGTTGTCTTTGACCCCTGGGGTCCCTTTTAGGTGTTAAATTCCTTTCAGAATTGAAGATCGGTGGTGGGCCTGAGTGTCTGTCCTTAAGCTTTTCACTGTGCCATAAAGTGGAGTTACAACTGAAGCATTTGCAACCTATTGGTAAATTCCACATTAAAGGAACTCAACATGGCAAATGTATAATGTATACTATAATAATCTCAGACTTTACATGTCTATATAGAAACATAGTCTGAATTATATTTATTTTCCAGCTAAATTCATGTGAGCAGTGCAGTTTTAACCCTTTGAAGACCAGCCCAACAAATAATAGCCAAAACATCCTATTTTTATTTTTATTTTTTGCCGGAGTGTGTATTGGACCCTTTGTTCAAAAAAATAAAGACAATTTTTTTAAATGTGAGCTTTTTTATGTATCATATTTGATACATCAGAAGTGTATGATAATTATTTAATCAATAGATTTTTGTGTATCAAATATAATACCAATGGCATTACATGTTTAATTTGTTTTTCTGGGATTCATTTAGTAGACGCAACAATTGGTGGTAAAACCAACAAAAGGCTATGGTTGTTTTAATAACGCATCAGTACTAACAATCACGTGTCAGCTAATGCGTTGAACTTAATTAATATCAAAGTATCGCTATCAGTAAATTGATGTTTTGAATACAGAGTTTATTGTAATGAATTCAATCTAATTATGCTGAAAAACATGTTGATGTGTTGTTGAGCTGTTTAATAAAGTTCGTTTTTAAAAAAAAATGTGATGTCATCAAACCGCGACAGAAAACATGTAATAGGCTGAGATACACCTAAACACAGCAGCAGTGATGTTTGTTCTACGCAAATATTTTCATCTTTTATATTCATCGCATTTTTCGACTGTCAGTTTGTTGTTTCGGTGTTATCACAGTCGCTCAGCTTTGTCCAGAGTTTGTACCGGGCTTCACTCTCGACCGACGACCGCAGCCAGTCCAGGGCTTTCCTCCTCACACGACCTGGGTAGTTTTCCTTATTTGTTACCTGCTGACAAATGTGAAACTCGCAGCTATAGAGGTTTCTCAACTTCGCCGAATATCCGAAGTGACGCTGTTGGACAGATCCAATCAACACATTATCATCTAATTTACACATGCAAGGTACTAGAATCAATGTTTTAGTCTTATTTTGAGTCACACATAACACAAACACACACACACACACACACACATACATATATATATATGTGTCTATTTTTTGTGTATGTGAGCCATATATCTGACACTCTGGCTGAATTATATTTGCAGGTTTGCTCCACTAGGTCCTCGCAGAAGATATCTAAACTGGCTTATAACAAAGGTGTAGTGATAGTGACATGTCCAGGATGCAAGAATCATCACATCATTGCTGATAACCTCAACTGGTTCTCTGACCTGGAAGGGAAGAGGTTAGTGTTCATTTAAACTTAAAGTATTACCACATGCAACCTGCAGTCATTAAAACTGAAATAGTTGCGTATATATTTGTGTTCCTTTTTAGGTTAATGTCATTAATCTTTTTTAATTAATAAAAATCTTTTTTAATTAAAAAAAAAATTATTTTTGTAAATAAACCAGGTGATATACAATACAGCACCCAAAATGTTGGATGTACTCTGTATATCTGTACAACTGTACTCTTAAATATACTTAATGAATTATCATGACCAAGACAACAGTGAAAAAATAAACGTATTAATTAGTCATGTTGTATAGGAATAAAATTATATTCATTTGGCAGACATGCTTTTTCAAAGTGATGTAGGTGCATTCATACTAGATAGGACAGATCCAAATTTGGGAGTGGTTAAGGTGTTGGACTTGAAATCCAAATGGGACTCCCCAAAACCCTGCTCACAGTGAGGGGAAGTTACTTCCTTATTTTATGGGTGTTGAGCATTTGGTGTGAATGGTTGTCTTTGTCTGTATGTGGCCCTGTGATGGACTGGCGACCTGTCCAGGGAACCCCACCTATCTGTATGATAGCTGGGACAGGCTTTAGCACGCCCACGACCCCTACAGGGACTAAGCAGTACAGAAAATGGATGGATGGATGAGCATTTGGTAATGCATTCACCCTGCGGTAAACAACTTGGTAGATGTGTTCTTGGACAAAACACTCAAAGTAATAGTAGTAAAACAAATGAAAAGTGGTATACACCAGTAGGAAATCTTACTATCTATATTATATTTCTGCATGACTACTTGTCTTGTGTTGCTTTATGCTTTAGAAACATTGAAGAAATCCTTGCTGCCAAAGGAGAGACTGTGAGGAGGATTGAAGGAAGTGCTGCTTTGGAGGTAGTAGTGGATGAATCCAGCAAAGACCAATCCCAATGTGGCGAAGACACAGAAAAATCTGAAAATAACCCAGAAAAGTAAAAAAACAGTAATGTTCCATTTATTCTGTGTGTATATTTTGAAATGTCTATATTTACGTCTGTAATAAATATTTTTACTTATAGTTTGTTTATAGTTTTGTTGTTATGTATTCTGAGCATGGAGCCTGGAAATCATAGAGTTATTAAGTATATTTCCTGCTAAATAATTATAAATAGCACCAAAGATATTCAGAAACATATTATTTAGTAGAGTACAGATAAGGCAGAAGTAGTAGAAGTGCTCGATTTCCTAAAAACATACTCCATTACATGCAAAAATACCACATTGGATTATTTACTCAAGTTGCTCTAAAATGTACTTTTAAATACAAATGCACTGCACTAACAAAACAGATTTATCTGGGCATTGTTTTGACTGAGTTACACAATTATATTTAATATTGAGATTGTTTTCATCACATAAATGCAGTGAAGTGAAATGCAGGTATATTATTTTATCCACAAAAGAGGAATTAAAATTACATTAATTTAAATAGTCGTATAATTTGTAATTTGTCATACTTTAAAAAGATACTGAATGACATTCTGCGTCACGTTGTTGTGTTTGGGTTGAAACCGCGTCAAAACTCGCGAGAATAGCGCCGTGTTGTTGCTACCGATAGCATTGCTAGCTACTCAGACAAGTTACCTGGATTGCTGCATCCTTTCTCTGTGTTTGGACTGTGATGGAGGCTCTCGGAGCCCTAGACGAAACTGAGAGGCCACGGCATCGTCCTTTCTTAATAGGAGTCAGCGGTGGAACTGCTAGCGGCAAGGTCAGTGATTATTTTTCAACCGGTCAGCGGAAGTAGCATCCGGTGCTAGCAGCGCCAACATTAGCTTTCATCTAACTGTCAAACCAGCAGTCACGCCCCCTTGCTTAGTATATATCTTCAGAAATGTGGCTAAGTGAATATGTTTCAAACACACTAGAGCAGTCATTACGTTCCTACTCTGTTATTCTACTGCCTTTTGTCGTCACTTTGCACCAGAGCTTCATAAAGCTAACTAATAAACCTAGTAGCTGTAACAAATGTGTCATTTCCCTCTAAATGCGGCACCGACTGAGTGTTGATAAACACTGAATTCCGAGGGTATAACGTTATTCCGCTGAAGTTCACACTGTTGTTTCCCTCTTTTCCTCTGGACACTATCATTAAATGGATTTTAGTTTGTCCTACCCAGTTTAACCTAATTAAGCATTATGCTAGGTCATAAATACTGTTAGTTGTGTGAAATGTGTTTTCTGCCGCAGTCAACAGTTTGTGCCAAGATCATGGAGCTCCTGGGCCAGAACAAAGTGGACCATCGCCAGAGGAAAGTGGCTATTATAAGCCAGGATAGCTTCTACAGAGTCCTGACTCCAGAGCAGAAGGCAAAGGCGCTGAAGGGCCAGTACAATTTTGATCACCCAGGTAGGTCAGACTGCAGACTAGTCCTATTTTATGACAGCACAGATGCTCCCATTTGTCATTATAGTTAAACAAAAATAAATTGGCGCATACTGTCACAATGAACCGCGTTTTTGTTCATTTTAGAGGAAAACTAACTCAGATTTTGACTGATGCTACTTTTCATTATAGTGAACCCAATGTGTTTTCCTGTTTTGTTTTTTAAACACATATTGACAAAATATCTCACAGGTTAATGAATAATGAAAGTTTGGCCAAAGGTCATTTTGCAATTTGTGTGTTCTTTTTTTTTTAAAGTTGTAACAATATCAGAATTTCATCACCCATATTGTTAAACTGACACCGCTCCTAAAATTTATTTGTGTTATATAACATACCTGTATACCACATTTGTAATTGACTTCTGACCCTATGGTACCTGTCAGGCCTATGCCAGGAATAATTTTATTAGATTATAGAATTATAATGTGTACTCCACAGTACTTGAGTAAATGCACTTAGCTGGAAGTGTCTGATATCAGAGGAAAAAGCCTTTTGAGGTTTTTTCTTTATTGACAGTGGTTCACTGAAAGTTTACATTGCACTAGGTCACTGTGTACTTGGGGCTTACTAGTTTGCAGATGATAGATAAAACACGTGCAGCACTGATATTTGTGTCATTTTAGACAATAATAGTTTTTATTTTTTTTAAATTGTGTACTCTATGTGTACTAATTAGTAAAATGTACCTCATATGCACTAGCATGTTATTATATTGGCCCTCTTATAAAGTACATAATAAATGAACTTATCTTTGTGCTTGATGTGTTTCAGAGGCATTTGATAATGAGTTAATGTACAAAACACTGAAGGACATTGTGGAGGGAAGAGTGGTGGAAGTGCCAACATATGACTTTGTTACCCATTCCAGGTATTAAGGGGGGATTTTACATTTTTTAAGATCTGATCCTCTGTCTTCTCTATTCAGGCTTTGTAAGAGATCTGTGTGTTGAAATGTAAATGTTTACAGGCTGGAGGACAGGATCACATTTTACCCAGCTGATGTGGTCCTCTTTGAGGGGATTCTGGTCTTCTACCCTCAGAAAGTGCGCGACATGTTCCACATGAAGCTCTTTGTGGACACAGATTCGGATGTGAGACTGTCTCGCAGAGGTATTTTTGTCTCCATCACACACACAATATTCTAGTTGTCACAGTGCATCAGTGGTTTGACCTCATTTTCCTGTAGTTCTGCGAGACATGAACAGAGGGAGAGATCTGGAGCAGATTCTCACTCAGTATACGACGTTTGTCAAACCTGCTTTTGAGGAATTTTGTTTGCCTGTAAGTATGATGGCTGTGAGTAATTATGTGGCTGCTTTCCTGTGTCTTATTTCTTCATCAGACCCCCTTTATGCAGACAAACATTTTCTTTCTCTTCCAGACTAAGAAATATGCAGATGTCATCATTCCAAGGGGAGTTGACAATATGGGTAAGGGATTTTTTTTTGCACCAACGAAGCTCAATTCTCCAGAAATATAAATACTTGACAAATTCTTAACCCGTTTCTCGCTAGTGGCCATCAACCTCATCGTGCAGCACATCCAAGACATTCTGAATGGAGACATCTGCAAATGGCAGCGTGGACCTATCAACGGGCGTGGCTTTAAACGAGCAATCTCTGAGCCGGGTGAGCTTCAGAGCGGGGCCACTAGCTCAGGAAAGAGGGTCCTGCTTGAACCCAGCAGTCGGCCCCACTGAGCCTGTGTGGATGCACGGTTGGAGGGATGTGTTCAGACTCTGAATATGAGCTTTGAGCTGGGATTGCTGCTACTTATTTGTGCAGAGTGGGTCAGCAACTGTGATGCCAGTTTCAGCCTCTGCAGCCTTTTTTAAGTAAAAAAAATACTATCCACAGTTCCATGTTGCATTTAGTGCTGCAACATCTTCAAAATTTTAGTTATTGGTGAATAACCAATATCCTGATAGTTTGCTTTCACATGTAACAGTCTTCCATGGTAATGGTTCATATTTTTTTTCCAGTGTTAACTGTGATTAGATGCTCTGTTAATGAAGTGGAAGGTCATATAGTTCAGTGTGGGAGACTATTTAAATGTTTAATTTGATTTCATTTTTGCACAGTTTTTTCTGACTTATGCTTAAATGGACATTTGTACATTTAAATTATATTAATACTTAAAAGTATTTCTGTTTTTAATAACATATTTAAATTAAATTAGGGCCAGATGTCTGTCCTAGTGATGATAGTGATTCCTTTTGATTATGTTTACTTTGGGTACATGCCTTAACTTTTTAACATTCATTTTACAGTTACCATTGTACACAAAAATAAATGAAAACTATCTTATAATATCTTGTGTGTCAGGTGTCAGTCTTATTTGAATTTTGCCAACGAAATGAAACTCCTGACTAACACAGTGTATATAGAAACAGAGCAGTTTGTTTTATTGGAGTTGTTGAGAGCACAGTGTGATGTGTTGGTTTTGACCATTACCCCAAAAAGGAATCAAAATGATTTAACTACAGCACATTTTGGAATGACAGACACACAAGTCACTGAAGACTTAAGTCTCACACACTCTTTCATACGCCAACATGACTGGGACATGATTGTGATTGCCTAATGGGTCTTTACACTTGGACACGGCACACAATGATTCATTATGACATACATAGATCACAGCATCTTTAGTAATTCATCTTTTTGTGTTTTTGCTTTGCTTTTTTTAGTGCACATACATATGGCACTTGGGAGAAGCCAAGCTCTTCTCATAAGCATAAACATCCTTTTTAAGAACAAAAGGAGCACTGTATATAATACAATTCATAACCATACATGATTCTTACACAAAATGTTTCAAAACAAACTCATAGGTTCCAGTCTCTAATGGTCCATCCCTCATCCTCTCTTCAAGTTCATATCTTGTGCTCCCTCAGCAGATCCTCCGTCTGCAGCCTGCATGCTGACATCACAGTTCACAGCAAGTCGCTCTCGAGGGTCTGCGGTTTGAATGGAGCTCTTGAGTCAGGGAGAGGGTTGCAGAAGATGACCACAAATGGCACATACATACAGAAAGAGTAAGGAGCAACTCAAATGGACCATTCAGCTTAACACACGCGCACACATGCACACAGACACATACACACTCACACACGGAAACAGAGAGCCCAGGGAGCAGACTTTGGTTATTTCTGTAGTGTCTCCCTGTCCACTCTGTGTGATTCCTCGCTCCTCCTTGGCACTGTCATCCTGTTTCACTCTAGTCACCGAATCTCTCCCTGTCCAAATTCTAGAGACATAATAATCCCAATTATAATCTCCCAGTGCAGCAGAGCTCTTCATAAACTTCAGCCACGCTTCAGTTGTCTGTAGTTTGTTCTGCATTTCCCACAGTGAATCTCCCATTAGCTCCAGCAGATAGCTTCCATTTGTCTTTCTTTCAGTCTGTAGTAAAGTGGAGTTAGTGTCATGAAGCACAGTTGGAGGTCAGTCTTAGAGGCCCACAGGCCCTAGGTCTTCTCCTCACGGTCTGTCTTGCGTCTGGTGATGTTTCTGGGCTTGATCTTCAGTGAAAGCTCCCACAGGGCCTCCTCTGCCAGGTGGTCACTGAAGTCGTTGAAGAAAGAGACGATATCTTCGTTGCGCTTCAGCTCATAATGCCTGAGAAGAGAGGGTGAGGTTGGATGTAGGTTTGAGTAATTCATTACAAATAAAACAAACCGCCCTTGTTTTATGATATTAAAATTTTATGAAAAACAAGGTAGATTAATATTATATTGCCTGTCCACTGTGAAGTGATGGCATTTTTTACTGTGACTGATGTTTACAATGCTTTCTATTAATTTATCTTTTTATCATAAATTCATCCCAATGCACTTACACTTGCTGGAAGCGCCGCATGCTGTCCAGAATGTTGAACTGCTGCCAGCGTTTGGAGAAATTGACTTTCCCATCGATGAGGTCAGGGTTCCCCAGGTGGACGAAGGTCAGGTCCTGGAGGATGAGACCCCTGAGACAGGAAGGAGGACAGACAAAATGAATTAAAAAGTCAAGTTAAGTTATGATTGAGAACTAGTCCTTTTCAAACACTCACAGGTATGGGATGCACGGAGGCTCCACCTCAGCCAGAGCAGCTCTGTATGCTCTAAATGAGGAGGAACTGTCAATCAGTGTGCAATATTCCTCCAATCCCTGAGGAAGAGAATAAGGAAGAAATGTGATATGCCATCAATAAAAGGAGACATGTTAAATTCAGAGATCTCGACAACTACACCATTGTTGGATCTCTTTTACTAGCCAATATAGGTTATAAATCCTTTCGCGCCTCACCTCTGAGGTCTGTTTCTGCCATTCCAATCTCCTAATAGGGGCAGAATCCAGGGCGGACAGTATTGCCAGGTAGGAGTTGAAATTATTCAACTTTCTTAAGTGCTGTAATGCAAAATGCGTATAAATGTTACAGCATGAAACAATAAGAGACTTATATACTTAGACTTATAACAGGCTATTTAAGTCAAACTTAACTAACCTTCATTATTTTGATGAACTTGAGAAGCAGCTTCTCTCGGTCTTGGGCTTTCTCTTGCTGAATAATCAAAGAGCGCACCCTGTAGGACAAAGACAAACAGTGTAGTGTCCACACGATGATATAAGATAGAAGCTAAAATGACCACAGACAGTGAGATGTGGATGGATTTATAGTTTTGGTCTTACCAATAGCTCATGTTGTTAAAGTGCTCTGTGAACTGAGTGAGGTTTGGACTCTTCTCCTCATTCTGCTCCTTGGCCCAAAGCAACACCTCAGGAATCTGAAGGACAACAGGAACATAACTTTTGGGCATGTGGGGTATAGTGGGAGGACTAATAATAAACTGAAATACAAACAAGCCACTCACCTCAATTTTATAGAAGAGCTCAGCGTCGAGAAGAGTGAGTTGATCAGCAATCTCATGACTACGAAAGTCATGAAGAGTTCCAGGCCTATTAGAAGACACAAGCCATTAGTGATGACTTCAGCTCTAACTACTTTTAGATAATAGAAAGTCTGGTCAAGTTATAAAATGAAAATGAGAGAGCATGAATCCCATTTTTAAATTTAATTCTAACTCATTTAAGCTTGTGCTTATCCATAAAAAGTGCAATTTGTGTAAACCATGTTTTATAAAATTAGGTTAAAAGAGCACAGAATTAGCTGTTTTAGAATTGAGTTTCACCGTATAATGTGCTGTTAGACTGTATAAACAACAGCTGTTTTTTGCTTCATGTTACACTGTACAAAATGGGTCTATTAAAATCTTAAACACAATCTGTGTCAAATATAAATTTGAGGCACTTAACTGTAGATTTATGATGTAAACACAACAACGTAGGAGATTGGGGGCATATGAGCAATTTATGCTCCTCTTACATTGAGAATGCTTATATTAGTTTTCTTCTTTACAAGAATCCCACAATTAGCCACAATCTGGGAGCCAGTGATTAAAGATAGTGATGATGTACTGTATCCTTATTACAGATTGACTATACTGGATTCCATGGAAAACATTATCAAACCATTTAAATGACCAATTAAAGGAGTATTTTGGTTCATAATGGCCAACCCCAGAACTTACCAAAAGACTGAAATAATAAAGTCTCAGAAAGAGCTGAACCCCCGACCCTCACAGTACCTTGCAGAGACCCCTCGGGCAGCAAGAGGCTTAAGGGAGTTAGTGTAGCGCAGCAGTTTCTTCTGCTCAACTTTATCCAGGATGTTCTTGCGGAGCACACGGGCAAGGCTGAGCTCGCCATTGCACACCAGCGTGAACACAAGGTCCATCAGCTGTTTCAATATGTCCTCTGTCAGTTCAACTAGGCTACAGGACAAAGAAGGAGGAATTTGTTAAAATTTGTGATAAATAGGAGAAAACAAGTAAAAAAGTAATTCAGTTGATTGCTCATCAAAACATTTATGACAATAAAACATTAGCTAGAGGCAGATATGAAGCAGAGAGACATGTCTGGGTGATTGTGCAAATACAGGGACATTTTTTCTTCCATCTAACTCTCCATAGAACAACAAGTAAAGCTCTGCGCATGACTAAGATCAAATAGACAACACCTGAGGCTGTAATTCATTGTTTATAGGGTTAGATGACTAAGTTCATATTCATATAAATTGAAATAATAGCACACTGTCCCTTTAAGTCATATGCAATATAAAGGTTTCTGAATGTATACATGCTTTTAATAATTAAAATACTGTCACACCAATTTTACCCTCCATTTAACCTCTACTGAAAGAGTGCTTCCCAAATTAAAGAGAAAAATATTAAGTCCTACTCACCACAGCTCATCCACCACACGAACCAGCACAAAGAATGTGTTCTTGCTGACGCGCTTCTTGAAAGTATCCGGACTGTGGCAGAACCTGGTATATGTGTTATGTGGTCAAGGGCAATGAAAACGTGTGATATGCGGTACTACACATTTATTTGATAATATTTTAGCTTTTATGCCACATAGTGTAGAAGTTAAATATAACAATATATTATTTTTAGCTAAACAGTTGAATGTAAATATACTTAAATTTAGAAAACACCTTCATGCCACATATGAGGTTTTAGTTTTAACACTGTAATTTCCTCTCAGTCTCACTGCATGCATACATATCACATAGCAACCACAGTCAGTTCTGTGTTGTATATTAATACATGCACTAAAAACAACAGTTATGCAAAGAACCAATAATCTGTTGATTATCAACTGCTGATAACCACTGATTGAACAACTGACTAATCAACTAACATTTTTAGTTTCACAAAGCAGAGACAAAACATTCAAAGACAAATGGGGAACCAGTGATCCAGATCATAGAAAATCTTGAAGGAACTTGTTCATGACACAAAGTCTCTTGAGGAGTCATTAAACAAGGCACATCATCACAAAAAGCCCCAATAATTTCAGCAGTAACTTAATATCTATATGTAGATGATTATGTGGATACTACTGTGGATATCTATAATTGCTTATAAATGAACAATCTGAATAAAAGCAAACAAGACAGTCTTTCTTCTGTAAATAGAAATAAAGAAAAGAAGTCACTAGGAAGAAAAACAGCCTTTTATCAGCAAAACAGCGATTAAGCTCAGAGTGACACACTGAATGATTTGAAGAGGATATCTGTAGTGTAGCTTCTTAATGAGGTCCTCGGGGGTTATAAACGTCCTATATGTAGTCAGAAAGGCTTCACAGTACAAAACAAGATCTGTCAAGCAAAAACAGAGAAGAAAGCAGCATATTTCAGTTGACGTGCAGCCAGGGTTTCCAATTAACTAACTAAAGCTGAAAATACATCATGAAATGTGAAGGCTACATAACCCTGACTGACACATTGCAAATAACTGAACCACAGAGAGACTGAGGCTATTTAAAATGCTACTCAGAGAAAGATATTAGAAAAGTAATAACATGTCAGTAAAGTTAAAGAATCACACAAATAAAAATAGATCTGTCTTTCAAGATAAAATGATTGAAGGTCTGCCAAGCTACAAAAACAAAAGCAAAACAAAGCTGTAACAGTGACCCTGAAGCACAGTAGCATAATCTACGAAACATGACAAATATATGGTTAAGTATGAGTCCTAATGTTTTCTGTAATCTGTACCATACCTTTGCGGTCTGTTTCTGTAGCGTGGACTAATAAAATATCTCCTGATCCAGCACGAACATCAGGGCCATCGTCATTCTAGAAAAATTAAGGAGAAAATAACTCACAGATAAAAACACCGGAGAGAGATGGGCAAGACTAAAAGCAGGAGCGGGATAGACTGGTTGGAGTTGATGTGCACTGATGCAGTCTAGCCCAGAATGTAGCTTGCACCTTTCCTCCTCCTTTTACTGCCCCTCCTAAACAGCCCCCACCTCCTCCTGTCCTGCACCAGCTCGTCTGATGACGATGAAAAAGTCAGACTTGTGTATGATAAAAGCACCACCACTGCAATATGTCTTCTGTCGCACCTCTGCATGTCATTGCTGACTGACTCTTTCATCCTTGCATTTCTGATCATTACCAATCTCTTTTGTAAATCACTGCCACCACATTGTCACAACCTTACAGAGTGGCAAGCGGCACAATCACACATCTGTCAGACTGCACCACACAGGACAAAAGAGGTGGAGGTGTAGAAGAAAGAGGAGGAGGAGGAGGAGAAGAAGAAGGGCGGTCTGGCAGTTTATGCTCTGCTATTTCTGAGACTCAACTCCAGAGGGCAGCAATGACTGTCAGAGGTTCACCTCAGGATCTGATTTCACATCTGAGTGGCTCTCAGTAACCTTTAACCTGTGCTGGACTAAAACAGTAAAATGTGCGTGTGTGTGTGTTGATGCTGCACATTTTTGTCATAGCAGATTTCTAAAAACATCTGACATCTGGAGTGGTGGCCGTCTTACTTCTTGTTTTAGTGTTATCCTGTTCATTATCTCCTTGTGGTCTATGAGGGAGAGCTCATCCACGTCTTCCTCATCACTCCCAGCTGACTCTGCTGACTTCTGCCTTCTGAAATACACACAATCGTCATTATCAGTACAGAAAAACACCACACTAATGACCGTCACTGTGTCCAAATACTAGAATTACTGGAATTATTTCCCTGTTTTTCAACAATGTATAAGCAACACAATTAATAAGTACATAAAGAACAACACCTGTAAATCGATTGATGCTGAAAATAATTATCAGTTGCAGCCTCACCAACTACTAACAGCATGCAGACTTTCAGTATTAAACAGGTTCACACAGGAAATGATGGATGTGGACATGATTTTCTCATAATGTAATGGGAGCTAAAAACACCTAAAAGATTTCTTCCATGTAACAGCAAATGTAGAAAGTTATTTTTTT
Source organism: Helostoma temminkii (assembly GCA_900302695.1). Lineage (NCBI taxonomy): Eukaryota > Metazoa > Chordata > Actinopteri > Anabantiformes > Helostomatidae > Helostoma > Helostoma temminkii. Next base: position 58,093 of record OMLM01003772.1, on the reverse strand, counting down.
TTTCTGTTTTCTATTCTCTATTAGTTATTTAAAAAATATATACAGTTACACAGTAATAATTTCAGTTTGCTGTTAATATGTAGTGTGGAAGCATGTGACGCAGGCCTTATGATTCTTACCTTTCCTTATCCGAAGCATCTTTGCTATTGGTGGATGGCATCTGAGGGGTGGGGTCTTGAAGTACATCATCAGCTGTGATAGTTTCCTGATCAGCGGATGGGAAAATCAATTATAAACAAGGGTAAAGCAGGATACATAGAACAATGAATGGGTGAATGGGTCAATGCGGTGAGTAAGCTGGCTATTGATGAGACCTTCAGGACATGTTTGCTGGAGTGAAGGATGGATGCTTTATACAAATGATCACTATGCTTACAATGGACGTTATTCTTATTTGATGTAGTTGACTAAAATTAGGCGTAAAGGGATGACGAGTAAATTGTAGCCTTTTCTCAGTATGAGCAGAAAAAAACCCAAAGACAAAACCCCAAACAGAAAGATACCAGATGGTAGAACTCACTCACACTGAAACTCCATCAAATAAAAAAGTACAAATATAGTCACATATCCATTCACTGCCTCACTTATACTTAACCCACAATGCACACCTTGACCCAGGGGAATATAAACACAACCACACACACGTGTGCTGTCACGCATGCACAGGTGCACATAAGCTTGTTATGAAGAATGTTATTGGAAAATTGAAAAACTGGTGAACTACTGAGAATCCCTTTTGGAGTGCCGACATGTCAGGTGTTAGATTGGAACAAGGTTAAATGCTCGTTACAGCTGAAGCGCAGCCAGAGAGACAGCAATCACCAGCCAGGCAGTTGGAACCATATACACATGGACATCTTTTCCACAGACACCAACCACAGCACGAGTCCCTCGCAGGCAAACCCTCAAGTCATGCTCAGTCAGGTTTGGCTACGTTCACGTTCCATTTCAGCGCCATCAGATCAAGAGATGAATCAATATGCTCGGTGCAACACATGACTGGTGTGAGTGACATCTGCCAGTGAAACAGGCCTCTTTACTTCAAATCCTTCGCTGCTTTTGAATTGATTCATATCATGATATGAGGGGCTGTGTAAATGGAACTGACCTTTCATTTCTCTTTGTGGTTAGCTACTTACTCTGAGAGGCAGCTCCCCATTGGCCTGGCTGGATGAGTACAAGTTGACGTACTCCCCCTCCCCGCCCTCGTCATTCGCACTCTCACTCTACGGGAAAAGAGGAGGAACACAAACCGAGGCGTAAGGCAGCGGAGAGGGGCACAGAGTGATTGCTAAGGGTGGTACAAACATCAAGTGTGAATATGTGGTTACGGAGGAGAGAAGGCGACGAGCGGAGGTCTGGTATTGTGCAGTGAAAAGTGTGCTACCAGCTCAGATTCATCATGTCCACCAGGTGGCATTGTGCATCATTATTAAGGATATATATTGGCAAAACAGAACATGCAGTGCAACATGCTCAACTGGGATTCTTTTAGGAACACTAATCAGACAGCACACCGCTTGTGGGCTGTGATAATGACAACAAGATGACACTTGGTGAATGAGCGACTACATCATCATCTGAGTAACTATATTGAATAGCAAACTGCTGTAATGTAACACCAATCTGTCAAGGGAAGGGCTCACATACCAACAACCGTCTTACAGAAATATTTCATGTCAGTATCCTGCTTGTGATTCCAAAACCTATCCTTAGTAAGCTCACCGCTGAGGTGTGGAGAGAATCAGTGAGAGAAGACTCAGAAGGAAGACAGACAGCCACAGAGCCCATGGAGCCAGCCAAGGAACCGTTGGGTCCACCCCCACTGCCATCCAGAATGGTGGCATTGGTCAAGGCAACCTGGTCCAAGCTCTGTGATTGGTGGAAAAGAACGAAAGCAGGAGGGAAAAATAAAAAAATGAAAGACAGGACTAAGGGATTAGAGAGGTAAAGATAGAGCAGGTAGAAAAAGAAGCTGAACAACAGCAAACAATGGGGAAGGAAGTGTTCACCTCCTTCTCCAAAAGCTCCATTAAGCCTGGACTATGGAACTGATGTGCCCAGACATGAACTGCACTGAACACTCTCATACACTCAAGAATGCAAAAGTGGAACTGGTGGCAAAAGAAACACCTAAAATTGGGTTGCATGGAAGATGACAAAGTACAGATGTTTAGCCGAGGAATACACAGATAAGCTAGCATCAACTCAAAGTGTAAATGTGTTTAGACAAGCGATGTCTTAATGTGTTTGAGTGTGGGACAGCTGTGGAGATGCGTGCCAGCAGGGAGGTAGCGGTAACCTGTTTTAACATGTAGCGCATACCATCCCTGTTTCAGCATACCAGCACAAAGCAGTGCACACACTGATAAACACTCCTGCTGACACACACAAACACACACACACACATACACACACACAAATGCATGCACGTATTCAGGCCCAGTTGGGAGCTTTTCTTTTTCACAGCAAATATCTTGAAAACACTGAAGTCTAGGAAATCCTGTCTACTACTGAATATTTTTCCTTTCTCTTTCCACTCGGCACATATTCCTGGCATGTCCTCCCCCATTACATCCCCAAAAAACATATTGCCCCAAAGAGTTGAGGAATGCAAACATTCCACAGAAATAGACAAATGGGACATGTGGAAGTGTGTGCACGTTCAGGGGAGAGGGGACTGCAGCATGGCAATGAGGGGAGGCACTACACTCATAGAAATAGAAAGCGTAGGGACAGTAACTTGAAGTGGATGACGAGGGAGACGAACAGGAAAGAAAACGGCAAGAAACAGAAACAGGAGGAATGTGTTTTCCATCAGGTCCATCTGGTGCTGCATTCCACTGAAGATATCCTGAGGGACATCCACACCATGTCTTGGCGAGTCTTGCACACTACGGGGTCATCATGGGTCAAACCCCACCAAAATACTGCCCAAGCCACTGAGACACACAGTGAAGGCTGCTATGAGGTCAACGTCAGGCCCTAGCTAACTGAATATTTAAGTGATTAGCCACATGTTAAGTTGTTAACAAGAACCTGTTCACGGTTGAATTCCAGTTAAACCAATGACATTTCTTTTATTTATAAGCCTCAACCAAAGGCCTGAAAGTCACTGGTGATATTGGATGAGCTGTTCTAGTTACACAACTAACTGACTATATGTCATAGGCAAAGTGAAAACAGGAAAAAGGTCATATTATTACTTTATGTGGAGGAGTTCTTCAGTGCAACACTCAACGTTGACAAGTCAGAGGCTACAGACAGCCACAAGAAATAACTTTACACACTCACGACCACATAAAGCACACATCACACCATATTTAAAGCACATTTAAAGCCACAGCTAAAAACACACAGACACGCACACACACAACAACAACAAAATGACACTATCAAAACAAATGGATGGGTGAATGAACCAAAATTCAGGACCACACAGCAACCAAACCACCGACCTTTGATGGATGGCTCCATCAGAAACCTGAAAGGGGTCAGGGGTAGATGAACAGACTCTATGACATATGGAGCACACACAGGTCAAGCCACCCCTTGACCTGTCCAGGGCCACACAGCACCCACGCCAGAATGGAGAGCATGAGTGAATGGAAGGGGCTGAGGGGAAACTCACCGTGGGTGTGGTCAAGGACGCTTGGCCAATCAGGCAGGAGTTAGAGACGGACATGCTGAGGCCCAGCCCAGAGCCCACCTCCTCCATGGCCGCTACAGACGGCTGGAGGTGGCAGGAGAGAGAAGAGGAGGAGGAAGAAGAGGGAGAGGAAGAATGGGAGGCCTGAGAAGCAAAGAAAGTGAAAGAAAAGTATAAAATATAGAAATGAAAAGGGGGTTAAGAAAATGAGAAGAGGGAAAACGGGGTTTTAAGGGAGAAAAAGGAAGAAAAAGGTTGATAGTTGATTACACTAGTAAGCAAGACTGAATTAGAGCATATTTAATCAAAGTTCAGCAGCAGAGTGGTGAAGTCAAAGTGGTGAAAGCTGAGGAGGATTCTGATAGTGCAGCTAAGACGCATCAGCTCACTGGCTGCAGATGTAAATACAACAGAGAAGCAGACTACTGCCATTGAGGTGTTACTGGACATGAGTTGACATGTTTAAGTTACAGTTATTCCTAAAAAGCACCAATTACTAGAGGTGACACATCCAGGTCACACACATGACAGTCTGATAAACCTTTTTTAATGTTGTAAGCTTGTAGGGTTTACAGAAACCAGGCCAACAAAACACATTGTATGGCCAGTATTTTTTTTTCACCCATTTCCTTATCCACATAGCAGCTGCAATGAGGTTTTTTTTTTTTTTGCAAAGCCGTGTAAAGTCGCCAAAACGTGTAAGCCTGGAACATGGGCTTATAGAGAAGGCAAACAGGCTTATTCCACTGGGCCATGAGCTCATCAAGTCCAAAACATGTGGCCAGATTAGGCCTTGCAGCAGGAGCAGAGATGAGCACAGTTCGACTGTAAACTCAGACAAAGACCTTATATAAATAAAAGCTGTGCACAGGGCTCCAAATAGACAATTACAATGGTAGAAAGAGGACAATGGACAAAGAGAGCAAAGAAAGGCTCTGAGGTGGCCTGGGTAAACTGCCACTCAGCCAAAGTCTGTTTTCTTTCTCATCTTCAAATTTGTATGGCAGGCATCAGTGAGAAAAAAAAGTCAAGTCTGGTTCATTGTGATAACCTCAGTGGGGATCAGTAAACTTAAATTCGTCTGTTCACATTAAGCACTTAAAAATCATGATTATTATTGTTGTAGAAGGACCACAACATCTGCCAAGGTTTTCATTTCCAAAAATTCCCACCTTTTACCATTAAAAATCATAACTAATTAAGCAACACTCAAGTGTGAAAACATCTCTAGGTATTATTAATTAATTGACCAATCAAGCCACCAACTGCAATTCGAAACTGGTGCATGGAAGTGTATGTCAGTATCTAAGTGGGAAATAACCAAAACTGTTCTAACTTTAGCAGGTAAAAGACTCATTGAGAAAATACATTTTTAGGGTCTCTAAAAATTAAATCTCAACACCGCTAATCATAGTGTACCTACCCTCTCTTAGCCTATCTTGTCTCTTCCTCTCTTTCCCCACTGACTCACTGTCAAAGTGTTGTTTCAATTAACCCAGACGCCGACCCAGATTAAGATAAGGACACTGGATCTGATGTAGGCCTGATAATGACTAGTCTTATCTCCTACTCACGACAAACACCTCCATGTACGTACAGATGTCTGCTTTGGTTACAGCAACAGCAGGAAGGAAATCAAGACCCTAGGGAGGAGGGGATGAATAGGTGAAAGAGATAACTAGATACAAGGAGGCTTGAGAGAAAATTGATGAGGATTACCACTGGAATGTACTTTTACCCCAGCATAAAGCATGAAAACACCGGAACCAGTACTGAGGTCTACCACAAAAGGTTGTTTATGTGAGACTCCAAGTATATTCTTGTAATTAACGGTAGAGACAACAAAGGTTTTAGTGCAAAGATGAACCGAACAATTTCAGGAATTTAAACAAAAAACAAAAAACAAAAACAATTTACTGATTACTTTGCTCACAAAGTCCAAATAGTGAACCCAATTATACCCCCCCTTCACAAAAGGCTTTTGACAAGCTTATGGAAAATCACACAGCATCTCAGGAACTGGTTTTGATCCTTCAAAACTCCCATGCATCATATTCACAGGGTTTCTTACCAGTTGCCTTTGTTTTGGGGGCAATGCTGGAGGCTGCATCGGCTCGTGGACTGAGTCTGTGCTGCTGAAAGAGTCATTGAAGCCATAGACTTCCTGGAAGCGTTTGTTACGCTGCTCATAGATGCTCTCGCTCTGTGGCATCTGGTAGAACACGGAGGGCTGTGGTTCGGAGTAGTCTTCCACAAACTGCATATACTGGAGGACTGGAGGAAGGAGATAGATTAGATCACATAGTATTTTTGTATATATTTTGTGAAATATAAAAGCAACCATCAAGAGCCAATAAAGGACTTCTTGTGTAAAATAAGTAAAAAAATTTAAGGGTAGTTTCTAATGATTCCTATTTAAAACAAATAAGGGGGGCAAAACATTAGAACCACCTCTTAATATAATGTACTCCAGTACGAATCCACCATGCACTATTAATAGATGTGCCTAATAAAGTGGGCAGTGAATGTGCATGCACACAGTTATACACTGTGTTTCAGCATACAGGAAGGGTGACTGTATGGAATGACATAATACAGTAGTTAAAGGGGAAGTGATGTAGCAGGAAATGACCACATGTTGCCCCCTGTGCCCCTGGAGCCAGACCCATTGTAGCACATCCTGGTATTCACTTCCTGCCTCTATTCACAGCAGAATATTTCCCTGATATATGCTTCAATGATTTGATGAAGAAGTGCAGCCAATGTCTCACTGTCCCTTTTAACTGAATCAACATCATTCCTTCCTTTAACTCCTCTCTTCATAAGAGTCTGTCCTTCCCTTTGCCTCTTTACCCTCTATTCAGGCATCTCATTAAAAGGCCTCTCTTCTTCCCTGTCTCCTCATTACACCCCCACCCCTCACTTACTGTGTCTGCTTTTCTTTTCTGGGAGTGGCGGTGGGCTGGCAGGGACATCCGCATTCTCACTGGCTACGTATTGGGCAACAAACACACTCCCATTTGTCTGGGATATGGGTGAAATGGGTGTGAAAAGGGGGAACGGCGGTGTAGGGTGCAGCTCCTCTTCTGATAAGTTGTCATATTGGGAGGGGTAGCGTTCATACAGCACCCTGGACCCTCCTTCAGGGAAGGGTGATGTCTGGGTGCTGCGTCGCTGCTTCTGGGGCAGAGCAGGGGGCGCACTGACTCGAGAAGACTGTAAGGGATTGGTCTGGTTGGACTGGGAGGTCCAGTAGTCAGGTACACTCTGGGGTGGAGGTGCACTGAAGCGGGGATGTGAGGGAAGCTGTCCAGGGACCGGGGAAGAGGACTCGCTGTGCGACTCAGGCAGGGGGCTCAGACACCCTCCCACTGGTATTGGAGGCAGATTTTCCCCAGCTGACAAGTCCTGGTGGAGGAAGTCATAATCTGGGTCGTAATGCTCTGTGTTGTCTAAAATTGTAAAGAAAAAATAAAATTGTTATAAGTAAATAAGACTGTTTTTTATTATCATAAACTCAAAATAAACAAAGATATGGTTTAACCTAACTTTAGCATTTCACAATAAATGAACATCTTTATGTATACTTTTTTGATGTTTTCTGCTCCAGTGTCCATGTGTGGTTTATGAGAGAAAGAGATCACTGTAATATCACTCTACAATCACAAATGGACTATGAAAGTACAACAGGCTGAATGTGAACGGAGAGATGACTCCTCTCTAAATTACCACTAAAAACTAGGGTTTACTCATTTTCATGATAATTGCAGCCTAAATTCAATCTTTCAATTGTTAAATAAATTGAATTACTTGCAAATTATCCAAATTAAACCAAATTAAATTATAAAGGGATTTAGTTCGATAAGTGGACTGAGATTTATCTTAGCATTCTTACCAAGAGTCTCGCAGCTGGTGTTACGAGAACACTGACCACTGTCCTGTTCCATAGAGGAGAGCTGTTCGTCAGACTTGCTGAGTTTCCCCATGCTGCTGCATGGAGACAGACGTGGAGAGTCACCCCCGTATGACTGGCTCCCCCCAGAGAAACGCCTCTGCAGGAACTCCTGCTCATAATCCTGCTGCTGCACAGATGAGAATGTTTGGTGGTTAATTTAATTCCTAAATGCTGTGTTGATCTGGTCTTAAACTGAATCTTAAGGTTTGTCGTTAAGGACCAAAAAAACAAATATCTTCTTAAAACATAAAGTTACATTCTGACCTGTCTGTGGACACTGCACGGCAGGCTGGAGCCACGACTCATAGGGGCAACCACTGCCACTCGTGTTGGTGAAGGGGCTGACTGGCGCTTCTTAGGTGGAAGAGCAGGTGGGGGACTATTAAAAGATGAACAAAAAACAGCTGAATAAAATAACGTAGGATATTTTTAAAATTTTTTGTCTTTAAATGAATATAGACAATTAGGCAAGCAGCAAAATCCACTTTCTCAGACATGTATGCACACACAAATCCATGTATGAATACATGAACACTAGGGGTGTGCCATATCATACCATCCACGATAAAACCAGTGTAATTTGTCAGTGTCATTTGGCGATATCAAAATGATCTAGCAATGCAGTCATGTATGACCATGCGTTTACGTTAAGAGTGCACAATAGTGACAAAAGCCAAATGGCTGAGAACCACAGTGTGTGACTGTGTCAGCCTCAGATGATGATCTAGTACCTAAAAAGGGAACTGCTTCAATAGTACGGATGTTTTCACAGGATCTAGGTAACATAACTTAAGATGTCAAGCAGGGGCTGATTAAGGAAGAGATCATTTTTGAATCAACGCCCACCTAAAGTTGGACGGAAAATCAAACTAACACAAAACTTAGTCACTTTTCAAAGTGGATTTCTTTTAATCAGACAGTTCATGCTGTGTATCTCTCTCTTTTTTCCTCTCTCCTTGCACTGTCATGCTGCACAAGAAAACAGCCCCCCCCAAAAAAGAAAAGAAAACTAACTATACAGTTAAAAAAAGCCAGGGGGAAGAGAAATCTATTGATTCATCACTGATTACATGTACAGAATGCAGAATTGCAGATGTAAACTCTGTTTCCAGGTTACTGGAGAAAGATGCTTTGTTTGACTAACCTTATTACTAAGAGTGTGTAAACAGTAACAGCAACTCACTACAAAAGAAACAAAAATACTCTTTGTTGTTTCTGCATTAATAAATGCTGCAAGCAAGCTATATAAGCTGT
>OMLM01003772.1:24911-40893 GCA_900302695.1 Helostoma temminkii | reverse complement strand
CCTAAATTCATATTTGTGTACACATATTTTCTCTTTTACCATATACATACTGTAAACCTAAAATCCATACAAACAAGTCATGCAGGTACTGGCATCTTGTGTGCTTCTTGGAAATCTTACCACTCTGAAGTTTCCCCTACCACAACACCAGCCTTAGCTGAGGCTTCAGCTCAATCCTTCCATGCTAGCAAAGTTCTAAATATGTATTTTTAAACAGATTTAATAGATTAGTATTAGGAATTTCCCTGTCGCTCACTACAGTGGGATGTCACTATTTAAACAGCTGCCAAAATCCTAACTTTTAAATTTAATTCACCAGAAGAAATGAGGCAAACACAAACATGTTCACACAAAGGTGTAATGAACAAGTGAAGCTTTTGCATTCCTGAGGGGGTGTCACACAGACAGTGTCTGGAGTCAGTTTATTCTTTTTAAATTTATAAACAAGGATTTGTGATTAGGAAAGGGTTAATTCTGCGTTAATATAAATGTGCCAAATAGGTATTAGTGTAACCATCCATGGATAATTACTTGTCTTAGTTTTTACATATGGAGTTTGCTTATTTTTTTTAAATGCAATGAAACAATGAAATAACGAAACAGAAAAGACATTAAGTTTCACATTTACAATATGTACTTTCCCAAGGGCCTGTCCAAACTGGTCAGAAAATATTGAGTAGAATATTTAAGTAGGAGACTGAAGTAATCTGAGCACCTGGTAGTGATCCACACAACACAACTGGTGACATATGAGTTTGTCCAGATCTGCCTGAAGAACTGACAGACGAGCAGATGGATCTGGATCCTGTTCAGTACAGGTGTGATATATACAGGACAGCTGGCTGCTGCCTCACTGCCCCGACACCCCACCTTCAGAACAGGATGAAAACAGAAGGGTAGGATACAGGGGATGCTGTTCTTAAGGTTACACACACAGCTGTCACCTCTTACTGACCCCCTAAGTGAGGGACTGTTCAATGAAAGTGTATGTGTGCAAGCCCTGGACATGCTGAGCCTTCTAAAAGATCACAATAAGAGTCAGAAAGGTCACTGGGACAGCTGTTGAGGAGAAAGAAGGCACAGGGTAAAAGTCAGCTGAAAGAGTATATGTGGGAGATAGTTAGTTATGTCTGCTCAACAAAGCATAACAGGACAGTAAACATTAGCTGAAACAGAGTAAGTAGAGAATAAATGCATTACCTATATGACATTTTGTAATATGTTCATGCTGTGCACTGGGTGCCTGTAAAACTAAATATGTGAAAATGTCTGACAGACACTTTGTGCTCTATTTAGATTTAATTTTGCATTTCAGACAGCTTATTTCAACGTGTATTTTTATTTTATCTCATTAAGCGCTCTCTGCTCCAATATGTTAATAAGTAAACAAGACGAAGATTTGACAGCTATGTTTAAGAAAAGCAGAACTTGAAGATAATGCCTGTAATAATAATTCTAACATCTAATGGAGCTATAATGATCACCTTAACAGTTCAGCATGTTAATATGTCTAATCAACACCAAGCAAAAACACAGGTAAAGATGGTGGGGAATGTTGTCATAAGCAAAAGTACTGGAGATTCTTCTAATCCTGATGATGTGATGAAAAGGGATCAGTAATCAATACTGCGTTAAATGTGCCCAAAATGCATCATAAGGAGATAACAAATGTTTGTAGTGGACTGATCTGCTGGTGGCTTGAGGACAGCGAAGGGTAACAGGATTCATCCTTTGTCCACAGTGCTTATCTATACACAAATTTTATGGCAGTCCATATGACATGACATCCAAAAATAAACATGTTGATGCCAAAGGAAAAGTCAACAGAATTGATCCTCTGGGGATCTGGGTACCAAATTTCAAGCAAATCTATTCAACAGTGAGATATTTCCGTCTAGACCAAATTGCTGAACCAGCTGATCCACATATAGGCATGCCAATACTGCCATTCCTAAAGCCAGTGCACTAGTATGACCAAAGTGTTCATTTGACCCTCTTTACTTAGATGTTGGCGATGGGATTGCAGACATAATATAAATCTTCACCTTAGCAGATTTACAGTATTTACTCATTGCTTTGGTGAGGATAAGTGGTACAAGCAGCTTTAAAGCATGATAGTTTAGTTTAAAGGTATTGCTGTTTGGACCTATAGAGTGGTGTAGCCTGTGTGCCAGGGGTCCAGCAGATTTATGATAACACAGCCCCATACCCAGTGTGGGGCCCAGTGATAAAACATCATTTAACATGCACTACTGAGCTTCCATAGGAATGCTCTCCCACAGCTTGGCACACTTAACTATGTATTGATAGTAAATCTAGGCAAATTTAAGCAGAGCATAAATACAAAGAAATGAGAGAAACCCCACCCTGGCATACATGAAAACAGACAGTGCATTGTTTATAAGTGACTGCCTGCAATGAGGCCTTCTTTGACTATAAAAACAACTGGATAGTGAGTGAATTACTGTTTGCTACACTTTAAAACAAAAACCACAGAGAAGCAGCGCCAAGTGTCATATCTCCACAGGCAAGACCTGCTGTGGAGCAGGAGAGGAATGCAAGCCTGAGGCACGTGAGTTGAGCAGCAGGGAGGGAGGGAGAGCAAAGGAAAAAAATACAACAGGAAATAGTTAAGTGCTTAGTGAATTATTTATTTTCTCCATTGTATTGGTTGGTTTCCTGCTGGCTGTTCACTTTCCAGTACGAATCCTCTTTATGTGCTGGGTTATCAACTAGCAGCATAAAGCAGACTGTGTATATGTGTGTTGCAAGTTAAGCTACAGTTTAAGGATGGCAGGAGAGGGAGGACACCCGGATCTGGAACGCGGCCTTGGTTAATGGTTGATTTGAGGAGTAATGGAGAAAGAAGTCTAGCAGTGGTTAAGTTTTCCAGCTGTTTAAGTATGCTGTTCAGTGAGAGGCTACATGGAGACTGGGAGCATCCTGACTGAGTGAGCAAATGAGATACTGTGGATGCTAAGTGCTCTGGTCACTTACAATGCAAAGTTCTTCCACTTTACACTGACTTCTCAAGTGCTTAACTAAACATAAGCTGTAAATAATTTTGGCATGTCATCTGAGCAATTACCAATTTCCAACTCAAAAAATGAAGCACAACTGTAAAAGTTAATTTTATATGAATAAATACTTAAACTATGACATAGAACAATCAGCAGCTCATTCTCAGCTTATTAAAAAAATGAAAATTACTCCAAATTGGAGATATGAAACCACTATTAGTTTCTCATAAATAGATTGTTTTTGTATAATAATTAAATAATGTTGTCTTTTTCTGATCTCCATTGTGATTAAAAAAAACACTTTCTACAATATCATAAGCTGTTAACAACATGTGCTCCAGCATGTTAATAACTACCACACCAGTCCCACCAGCCACGGGTCAGTGATCAGGGGCTGGGATGCATGTGAACAGACCTGGTGAACCACAGCTAACAGGGTACGACCACACAGCACACGATCTATAAAATATTACAAAACAGCTAATCAGATCTATAACTGCTCAGAGAGATCATGTCTGGTCAACTGTGTTCAACCTTCATGCCACATGAACATGGAGAGGTGAACAAATTTCTAAGGAAAACTCCTGCTCTGTGAATTGTGCATCATTATTCCTCTGTATCAGGAGATTGCAGTCCAAGATAACAAAGTGAAAGCACCCTCACCTACTTTCTAGTGTTTTTGTGAAATACAAATGGGATCTGATTTCCAAGTTAACAACTTAATTAAGTTATCCCCACTCAATACAGTGTGAGACAGCTACAAGGCAAACTGAAACTAGATTTATCAGTGGGAATAAAAATATGTTGAAAGCTGTAATAAGCAACAAGCAACATGTAGAGGCACATAAAAATAATATCCAGTTTAATCTCGTGCTGACACACCTTGCATTCTTGCAGTCTGGTTAATTTTATAGTGCTGTATTCTTTTTACTATTACTTCCATCACATTCACAATATAAATAAATACATTTGTAAATAATTTAAACCAAAAAGATTTCATTTATGTCATATATGTCACATTTACATCATATTATCATTCTACAATATCATGTAGAAGCCTCTACAATGTGCTGCATTTTTACTTTGATGCACCACATTGTTTCTATAGTAGTGACCAATCCCCTTGAGCGGTTCACCAAAATCTTAGGTAATTTATGTTTTTGTGCCACTTTGAAATGTGTAGAGTGATACAATGATGAACAACTTATCACCTGCATGTTGTGTCATCAGGAGCAATAAATACAGTAGCTTGAAGCAATGTTTTGCAACAATATTATGCATATTGAAAGAAAGTTATACTGCTGTTGCAGTAATTAATTTCAGGCATAAACATGAAGGGCAACAAACTCAATGTTTTACAGCCATAACACAGCTTGAAATACACTACTCTGCTTGTGCTCAAGATTACTGGGGTTAAAATACTATGCACAGTTCCATAATTACACATCTTGTAGATTAAATGTGATGGATAATGTGCAAATATTGGGGGTAGTGGGACACTGAAGAAATGCCAGGAAGGGGAATGATGAAATGCTATACAATACAATACAGACTGCAGCCTCCTTAAACATTAAATCATGATTAACATGAGAATATATTTCGTATATTCAGTACTTTGGGGTTTCATATTCCAGATTGGAGACTTTCAATTCCCAAAAATGATATTTAATTAGTTAACCACAGTCTACTGGTGGGGTGTGTCTTTATGTGATTGTGAAAGAAACTGGGTGTGTTCAAGTACACTGTCCAAATAGTGAACAGGTTAACTACTGAAGCATTGGCTACAGAAATAAAGAGAAATCCTTTGCAGGGACAAGAGGACAGCAGTGCTGTGCAATATGAGTATATATTTTGTGTGATCATGGAATAATATCTGTCATTTTATAATCAAGAAATAGTGTAATACAGAACATGCAATTCTGAGCAGCAAACCATGTCCAGCTATTGACTATGTAAAGTATGACAAGGAACAGAAACACGCACTTTGCAAATGATGCCACAGACTAGGCCACACAACAGACATTAGAAAACCTTGTTAGGTGAGAAAAGCTGTCTCATGCTTAAAAAAAAGCTTGCAAAAGGCCTTTCTTTCCTGCAGTTTACCACATGGCAAAGAATCACAAAAATGGAGAAAAACAACTAATCAAATAACATTAAGTACCTTTGAATGTAATATAAAGAAACAAGCCTTCCCATTAGGTCATCTTATATAAACTGAATGTATTCAAAGGTTTCCCTTCTCTGCGGGTAAACTGGAGCACTAACACAGTATTAATTGAGTCGGTCCATGAACTGGTTTGGTTAGCCAGTTTATTTTAGATGAGACATTTCTCAAAGTAAATCTCAATATTCTCTGGAATTAAAAACCCACCAGGTTTTCACATTTACATTTTGATGCAGGGCCCTAGACTGTGTCAAATACAGACCAGCGGCCTGGAAGGTGTTGCTTTGGAAGAGGGTGTGACCATTAAGTCTGTGTATTGTGTGGTGGCATAAACATTTATAATTCTCTAGCCTCAATGCCTCCACTGTTTAACTATGAAGCCAACAAAAGTCTTTTCAAAGTTCTCTCGGTCCAGAGTTAACACCATCTTTTCTCCCATTACTACTATTCTGGGCCATCTAACAACTGCTACAGCTGAAACCGATGGTTAATTCTTGCAGGTAACAGTACTGGTAGTCAGCCCACACATTTTCCCATCTAGTTGGTGTGTGATGTTGTAGACAACCACACTGCACATCACAGTGGGTTTCAGAAAAAATATGTTCTGGTGGCTCAGCTACCATATTAACCTCCAACAAGCTTCTATTATTACTCATTAATTATTCTGCTCCACTGCATTTGAAGGCAAACCTTTCACACCCTGTGTCTAATTGAGATGAAATTACCAGCAACTTATGTGTGATCCTTCATGTGGCAGTTTTAGTGCTACACAGAACAGCATTTTACCACAGTACACTGACTGGGGGCTGTGACTGACCTTAAAAGTTATTATGAATATTCATATATTTCTCATTACTTGCCCCAGTAGTTGTAGCTCCGGCTTGATGGGTTCACTATAGATCGAGGTCACTTAGTGGGCAACCTAATGGAACTAGTTAATGGGAGCACTTGGCACAGCAGTTCAGTAGGAATGTATTGAAATCTATGGACAGAGCCCTGAGGTCTAGGTCACTCAATTGTCCTGTTTGCACAGACACACACATACACACAATGCTGTGTGCAAGTGTACACATAAGGATCCACATCCCCAGAAAGAAACAAATGAGTACAGTCCGTACACTCAAAGCTCACTATTTGACCACAAACAAAATGCTGCAGGGGGGATGCCACGGGGCCCAGTATACCACAACATCAACAACAAACAGAACATCATCTACAGCACATGAGCTGAAAGCTTGTAATGCCCCAATTGCAAAATGAAAAACTAAAAAAAAATGCACCCACTGGTGCAGACACAAAGGGGTTGAATAAACAACAAAGTGAAGTAGGAAAGGTTCAGAGGTAAATAAAAATCAGTTACTAGCTACATCTACTAAAAAAGAAAAACTTCAGACCTCCTGTGCACCACTGCAGGAAATGTATTTAAAGTGTAAAAGTATTTAAGATTTTGAAGACAGGATATCATCTACTAATGCCCAAATCTTCATAAGGGCAAATTTACTGAATATGCTCTAAACAAGTTTACATAGATAATCTGTATAACTGTAATTAAAATGTTATTTTAAAAATTAATTTATTTTTCACAGTATGCGGGATATAGAAGTTATCAGATAAAAATTACTTCACTATAGTATTTGCCACAGTAAGACCTTTGTTTTATCAGAAAACAGGAGTTGGAGAAGAAGTAACCTGAAGCTCTCTGTTGTTCTACTTAATGTACGATTATTGAGAGAAACAATTCAATTAAATCAAATATAAACAATTAATCACCAGAAAAAGAATTAAAGCCTATGATTAATTTGAATGTTGCTATTGTTTGCTATATGATAGCATAGGATAGCAATGTGAACTGCATATCCTTGAGTTTTCTCACTATTTCCAGAAAGGCCAACCAATTAATTGATTAATTGAAAACAAAATCAGGAGGTTAATCAATAATTTAAATAACAGTTATTTGTAGCTCTAATTGTGATATTGATTTTTTGCCATCCAATGTGCTGACCCTTGATGATTATACTGATGTGACAGTAGGATGAATGAGGCTTCAGACCCTGACAGTGTTTTATTGGAAGGAAGAGAAGGAACGTGAGTTTAAGGGCTGGAAGTGGGAAATAACAACAACTACACATTATCCTGAGCACCCCTCCTGTTCCTTCCCAACCCTGACGCCAAGGCCACAAGAATAGTTTCCTCTCCCCGGTCTCCATCGTAGAGAGCCGCTCCCTCATTTCTGGACGAACTTCACGATCGACAGTGACCCAGACTCAACTCTGTTTCTAGAGTTTAGGAAATAACCATACCTACCTATTATTACAGTGCATGCACATCCAGATAGAAATACACCAAGACAGTGACACTCACTGCTCCCAAAACTCTGATCCTTGAAGTGACCTTCTGACTACAGTGGTTTACTGCATTTTTAATTATTCCATTTAAAGCTCAATATCTGAACCAAATGAGCAGACCAGTTGGCAGGCATCAGGTTCACCTTGGGTAAAACCAATAGACTAAAGAACCACAAAGTGCTATAAATTCCCAGCTTGTCAGTATCTCTAACATCAAGCAGCACCAGAACAGAGACACTGTGACAGCTAAAAACCCTGTGATCTACTGAGATGAATTCAGTGTTCTCAGTGAAAGGCAGCTGTTTGGTAAGAGAGCACGAAGCAAACAGGCACTATAAAGTACTTGAGATAGGAGACTGATCCTACAAACCACAAGAGAACCAATCACTTCGCTGCCTGAGTACAAGACAGAGACAGATACGGAGAGCAGCATAAGCAACAGAGTTCTTGTGAGTATATGGCCTCAAGCAGCGAGGAGTGGTACCACTCTCCCCGTGTTAGAGTGCTGTACAAAGCTGATCTTGTCTGTACAGCGAACTACTTGTCATCCTCTTGACACTTTGTGCACAAACATTGCATTGGTGACTGACAAACACATGCCACATTATACATCTTATCGTGAAGTTCAAATGCACTGTGCCAAAACCAAACGCTGTGCATTCAGATAGTTTCACAGCTTCTTAGAAATAGGTTTGGATGACAGATGTGTCTGTTCTTAGGAACATGACTTGCCCTTGCACAGTCACTTATAATCAGGCAGTGGTTGTTTCAACTATTTCAGCAATGAATTATCAACCACACACTAAAATAACTTTGCTGTTTCTTTTTTTAATTATCATGCACACAAACACAATAATGGCACACGTTTCAGTATCTGAGCTTTTTATCCCTTCATTTGTAGCTGAGTCATTTCACATGAATGTTTTCAAATGCTTTCCACTGCCCCCATTTAGGGATTTAGAATTTGCATGTAAATTTCTTCTGCTGAAATGTATCACTTCTGCGCAGACTACATCACAATATCATTTATTTTTTAAATGGGTCACATAAAATGGCTTTGAGTTTGTAATTTTTTTTTTCGTGGTTTGACATTTTTCCACATGAAACATCTTGTTGAGTTAGGACATAAAATCGGGAGGAACTTGATTTGAGAGGTTTTTTTCCTCCCACTGTGTTTATTAAATTGAACTTTTAGACAATAACATCAAAGGGAAAGGAAAAAGGGAGAGTAAACAGAAAGACAATTAAGTAAAAAGAAAATAACAAATATATAACAAACTAAAGGAGATACACATCATGTTGACGGATATACACAACTGTCATTCTGAGTCAGTGTGTCTTGAGTTTAAAGAATAATAGAAAACTAAAAGAGGTTTTAAATCCAATTGGAGACATGTTTAATGTCATAAAAAGGTTAAAAAATAACTTTTAAAATAACTACACATTGTGCAGCACCCATACTGTGTAAAATGAATGAAAAAGGTTTGCTTCTACATAGCTGCGTATTATTTTCCAGTTCTTTATTGATCGCCTGTTGTTTTGTCCTCTGGCTTTTCTCTAAATGCTCACACACTGCAGCAAACTTAACGAACAAAAGAGATTGTCCATGCAAAAGTTCAAAAGACTTTTAATCATAGCTGCACAAAATATATGTAAGAAGATTCCAACACGGTTTTTCCATTTAATCAAAAGCTTTAAAAAATGCTAATCTGTATAAAGAAACAAACAGTTTGGATAATGAGGTATTTGCAGCATCCAGTTCACTGCTTCTGCTCAGCTTCTGGTTGTAAATGAGCATCATAAGATGCTGTTGTGAACTCCTCAGAAAAGCAGAAGAATATAAACTGTCTAAAGTAAAAGATGAGCAACTAAAAGTTTTGTTCATCCTTCAAATTCGGTACTTAAAAATATAATGTAATATTCTTTATTTTGTTGATTTCAACTGGAATAGAAATATATAAAGAGCAAAAGGTAAGTATGTACATTAATAGTTTCTATTTGAACTTGTCAAAATGAAGTTCACTGAGTGCAGGAATCGATTTAATCCATTCTGACTAGAGATGTCCTGATACGATCCTCATGTACTAGTTCTCGTAAAACTGCTACGATACCGCATCCAATACCACTTCACAGCACATCGCGTCAAGCAGCACAGGGCAGATGAAACAAACAAAAGTAAAAACATGGGACTGATAGAGAATCCAGTTAATTTTCACAATAAAACATTAAACTATGTGTAAAAGTCTCCTTGTTATGTCTGTAGATGGTTGACTGAATTCACCCAGTGCTGCTTTTTTCTCCTAGCACACACTAATTAATTATGAGAACTTATATATATTTAAGAACAAAAAAGGCAAATGTTAGATCTATTTCTGTTTTAGACACAACACTCCTGGTGGAGAATGCTGCTTTGGAGAAGATGATCTAAACACGCCTCAAAGGCACACTCAGTAAAAAACTATATATTTTTGGATAAGCGTTAGCATAAAACAGTATAACTTGCAGCATTAACCACTGTATCAAACACTAGGGAAGAGAGGGAAAATGTCCAGAAACAACTGTGGACTGTTAAAAAAAAACAGAAGCTGTTCTTCAGTTTATTGCATTACTGCTGGAGCTCAGGGATGTCATTCCCAGCCGTCATCACAGTGTCTTACCGAAGGTACGTGACTTGAGTGAGTGAATCATATTACAAAAAAAGTATTTCTGGGCTCGCACACCACCCAATCCATAGCAGGTGTATATTTTTTGGATGTTAGCAATAGTCTCCTCTTGTGCATTTTATTTAGTCACAGTACAACGTCAGATTACACTGTTTTCGCATTTTTACGGTAATGTATCAGTAGTATCTGCAAGTACTCGTACTCAGCCAGGAAAAAGTGGTATCGCAACATCCCTAATTCTGACGAAATATTTTACTAGAACCTAACAAATCCATTGTGCTGTCTGTTTCATTGCTGTTTAAAAACATTGTACTATGAAAATCATTGACAAGAAGTGGGTCAGTGAAGAATGACACTCAAACAGAAAGTTCTCACTCTGCCCACAGGGTGTTTATGGCTACAGGTTCAGCCATAAACACTGATGGGAAATGCACTGTACATCACTGCATGCAAGTACGTCATTTTCTGTCTGGGTGAGAAGAAGGAATCAAACCAGTTATTCAAAAACCCAAACAAGCAAACACACAGACACATGTGCACATATGCAAGCAATGTCAACTTATGAGTTGGGTAAGTCCTTTACATACTTTACTAAAATTACTCCCGCATGCAAGAAATGCTTTCACATACACAAGTGTAAAAATCATACCCTCACATACATAACTTAAAAGATTTTACACACAGCACAAAAATGTGCTCAAATACACAACAGAAAAAAAAATCCTCTCACTCTTATGTGAAAATGATTGATACATTACCTGAAACCAACAAAGCTATTTCATTAGACAAGATGTGTTCCAAGAGTGCTGATACAGAGTATACCAGCACTGGGACGTATGTCCCTCTGCTTCGCAGTTATTATAATAACCTTTAATTACACTGACTGTTGGTCGCTAGCTTAATGCTACACTACACTACACTGAACTGGAGACCTTCCACTGACAGCATGATCTACTTGCAGAGCCAAACAGCTGATAAATAAACAAACAAATCATAATCTGTTGTCGCTTATTACTTTCCATACTTACTTATAAATACTGTTTGTGAAATGTTGTATACAAATCTCCCTGCAACCTCATGCCTATGGCAGCATCACAGTTGTGCTGATATTCAGTACAATAGAATTACATCAGAAAGTGACCACAACTACAGTCACTGTGATAGGCAGATGTTTGCTGCATGTAGGCCAGTTTGTTCTACCTTTGATGGTTGGTTTCGTTACGTATGGGGTAATCAGTGTGCAGGCTGTCTTGGAAATTGACTTTTTTCATTCATGTAATTCCATTCATTTAAATAAGGATATTAATATTAACTGGTAAAATGTAGGATAGCCCATGCTGTGTGAATTTCATCATTAGGGATGCACAGAGAGCAGCGAGGAGAGAGACCCCACAACCAAACAACACAAGTATTTTAGTCAACAATATGGCCAACTAAAGAATGGCACATATACCAGCCCATATAATTTATTGGCACAAATAAGAAAAGCATAGGTCAAATTGTAAAAGGTGAACCTAACCGTAGGAAGTAGAAGATGGAGTTGCTGCAGCACGTTCCCCTCTGTCATATGGGTTGGCTGAGCTAATTTTCCAAGTTTGTGCATAAACACTGTGCTTGAAACGAGTCATTACTACAAATCAAATATTCAGACCATCGTAATGTCACCTCCACCTCCTGACGTACTGTCGGACTCAGAACTGGGGGTGGGAAGAGGAGGGATGACCTCTCTGGCTCAGCACTGATAACCTTCAGGTTGTAGGTCAGCCACAGTAACAAAACCCGGTTGTTTTAATATTGTTGTGAATTGGCATCAGCATGGGGGAAAAAAAAGTAATGTTGGCCATGATCAACACCAATGACTTCGGTTTCTCCTATGTCTGTGAGAGGCTAATTCTGAACAAAGTCCCTTAAGGCCCCTCATATCAACTTCTCTCCATTCCTAATTTAGACTGGCACTGGAAACAGACAGCAACTGTGTGACATCCCCTTCATTGTATGGCAGCTCCCTGACACAGCCATGGCACCCTGGGGTCTAGATGATTTGACATACTGAACACAGGCCTACACACATCTTGAAATAAAACCCTTTTTTCTGGATATCTTCTTTTTTCCTTGGACCTAAAGGGTGCTTTCAGTCACCAAGGTCACTCACACAATGGTTTCCCCTTCTCTTCGCTGTTCACTTTGTTCTGGCTGCTTTAGAAACTGCATGGAGACAGATATTTATTGTCCACATTGATCTAATCTGTTTTGGAAAAAAAAAGTTATATGACAGCCACTAAGGCTGCTTTCACATCTACAGTCTCGAGGCTAATTATTTAGCAAACTCTGGTGTGGTCCTCCTGAACCAAAACAAGACCAAAAGCTATGAATCCTATGATTTAATTTAAGGGCAAATAATTATATTTGTACACCTTTAACATGCTGCTGGATGAATCACGGACAAATGTGGAGTCACAAGGAAGTGCAGATATTTGGTTGAGCAACTGTAAGTGATGTAACATAATAAAAAATAAACAGGAGAATGACCAACTCGCGTAGTTTAATATACATCCTATAAAAGTATTCACAGTAGTTCAAAATATCTCTGCAGCATCACTAATTCATGTGTGGCTGAACTGAAGCCTCTTCTGTACTGAGGGCTATCAAAGCTACTGTGACTGGACAAGTCACACACCCATACAAACACTAACTTGTAGTGCCTACTAGGCTGAAATGCACAGATTTATTAGGCTGAGTGCACCACAGACTGTGTGTTTTCAAAACAAGGTATTATGCCACTCTGCACTGTGTAATTACGCAATGATGGACTCAGCTACCTTAATTATGGAGCCTCTATGTGCTACCAGCATACCAGGGTGGATCTGTTCATACAGCTTAGCAGGAAAACCACAAGATCAGTACAAATATTAATAAATGAAAACAGAATTAACCCCAACTTGCGGGTCAACAAACAGGCTCAGCTGCCATGGTGAAGTAAGGCAGGGATTTTAAATTCCAAGATTACAGACCCATAGTCTAACAAATATTACAGAAATTTGAATAGTGTAAGGATATTAAGACCCCAGCATGTAAACATACTGCAAGGACCTCACCTGAAGAACCAATTAGAGCAGCTATAGGTGCTGTCTACAAACTTTGGAAGTGATAAGGCAGAGAGGCAGTCTGATGGAAGGCTGTGGTCCTGCAGAGCAGCCTCCAGAGGCTGGATCCACCCAAGATTTCAGCAGAGAAAATGAGCGCCTTCCATAAAGCCACACGACACAAAAAGCACGAGGAATGTCCCCTGCATTTCATTTTGCCAGTGAGCCTAGTTTACATTAAAGCTCCAAAACTGGCGTCAGCTCACAACACCAGCCTTAAGCAAAGATATAAACACCACCCAAAAAACAATAGAAGTATATATTTATTTAAGAAATGATTGCTGAATAAATGCATAGTGTACACATGATGAATGAGCTACTGTAACTGTGTTCAGGAGTTCTGGCTTGTTCACTTTCATTTCAATACATGCCTGCTCATCTGGTGTCCTTAAATTGTTAAGATAACACAGAATATCAAAAAGCCATATCCTCCTACCTAAATATTATTCTATGGCAACTGTTTTTTACCCTGTACAGCTGTTCTTAAAGCACTCACCCAAATCTCTTTCCCAAATCTCCATTGATTCTTCCAGGTTGACGGGTCAAAAACAATCTGGTTTAGTAGTAGAAAAGTATAATTTCACTCCGTTTCTCACCTAAAAACCTTCCAAAGATTTGGGAAATGCCTTCAGAATTTGGGAGAGTGTCACGAAAACAACTCTACTGGGTTAGAAACAGTCACAATGCACTGCTATGCAAGGCATCTAGAGAGTTAGCACTATGACACAAATGTATATAATAAATGAGATGCATAAGCTGGGCATGGTTATTCTTGTCATTTTAAATGTACAAATAAAATAGCCAAAGATATGAGTGCAAAATTCCCATCATCAGACCTATTCCTGTAGTGCACAAACTCTGTTTAATCAACAGCAATAAACTGATGACAAAATAAACCAGCAAGCGTTTCTAAAACAGTTACACGCTAGTATGCATCCATCAGTAGTATTACATGTGTCTTTACCTGTATCCTCGTCTAGATCCCCCTGCAGAGAGGAGTCTGTGTCCTCCGAGGAGGCCTGACTCCTCCAGCTTATATTGCCCATCCAAGAGTCCTGAGCCGCAACTTGTCCAGGGGCGATAATGATGGTTACACTTTGTATACTGAAGTCTTGTGGGTCAGACTGACATTTTTACAGCTATCAGTCAATATGCACTGCTGAGAGTTAGTCACAAACTAAATGGTCCTCATGATCATTGTCACTTGACTCAGTCACATTACGCAGCACTTCAGAGGGAAGATTCAAAAATAGCGCTTAGAGAATGCATAAGGAATTTTGTGGAAGTGTGTATTTCCTGAATCAGCTATTTAATAAGGTCCCTTTTGTTGTAAATGTCTAGAATCACATAGTCCTCCACACAACAATTTGAGTGTTGTGAGTTTAAGCTGTCATCCGTGGTCCTGGAAAGGGTCCAAACCACAGAGGGTGGAAGTACTGAACAGTTACAATGAACTGAGCAGGCCACCTGCATGAAAAAATTACCTGCTCTCTGGCATGTAGACGAACATTCAGCAGTGAAATCAAGTGAGGCATCATCTTATGAGATGAACTCCTCTGAGGAAAAAGACTCAAGTGCACAGATCGTGTGAAGAGATGAATATGACCTGTAAATGGAAGTTGTATTAAATAACAAAAGCGAACTCTGAAAACAATCTTCACTGCCGTCTTTAGCTCTTTAAAAGATGTTGATGTTGAAGATGCTGAAGATGGAACGGCCTTGAAAATATTCATGTTACAAAGTCCGGATTGCTTTCTCCGACACAGCCTTTTACTGCTCATTGATACCCCCAGTTCAGCAATTACCCAACATGTAATCCATCCATTTCTCTCCCCGAGTCTCTCTCTCTGTGCAGACTCGATTCCCATCAGTGCTCTACCTTTCTCCACCCTCTTTCTTTCTTTTCCTAAGCTCTATTCCCTCCCTCTTTTTGCTTTCCCATACACACAAAAAAAACTAATTACAACACAGCTAAACCTACAGAGGAACAGCAAGCCTCTCATTCTGTGGGAGACAGAGGCTGAAATGCTTGCTGCCATCAAACCTCAAAATTGCAGCATGTCAAACCAAGACCCATAGCTTGCTCTGTGCAACAGTAGGATCACTCATCAGCAATGTGCGCAAACCTAATCGTCCAGGGAACCCTTTTGTAATCATGACTTCTTTAGCTCTTGCTCAGAGTTTTGGTGACTAAGACATGTGGGGTTAGCTATTTCTGTACATCAGACAAGAAGATATTTCAGTCTGAAGCGAAGCAGTAACCACTTAGCAAACACAAGCCAACAAAATGACTTACACTTTAGTGTTAACGCTAGGAATGCTTGAGTGTAAACTCTTTGCATTACAGCTAAACCCTTCTGAAGGCAAACACACAGATACACACTCCCACACTATGGGTAGGGTGGGAGGAAGGGGTCTAAAATAAGGAACTGATGGATCAGTTCTGCTGTGGCTGGATACTACCACTGAGTGTCCAGTAGGAGGGGGATCGACAGGCTAATTATAAAACACAGTGCTACTCCCACAACTTTGTTACCAAGACTGACAAGCCAAAACTGTTGTGTAACAATCCCAGTCTTTCTTAGGAAAAAAAGGAACGCACAAATGCTGCAACTACAATTATATATATATATTTATATAAATATAA
>OMLM01003772.1:10213-24891 GCA_900302695.1 Helostoma temminkii | reverse complement strand
AAATATAAAGCAGAAACTCATTTAGTTTAGAATTACATGTGTGAATTGAAGGCTTGAAGACATGACACTGGTGTCTCAGCAAGACAACTGAATAAAGGTTTTATTCTAAAAAGCTAAAGGTGTTCTGTGACGCTCTTGCCAACCACGTGACCGTTTTAACATTTTGTAGGGTGTTGCAGTAAATGTATCATTGTCAACTGTAAATGCAATTGCAATAGGAAATCAAATCATAAGAGCTGTTAATATGTGCTAACATGGACATAACTAATAAGATCATATACTTCCATATTTCCCGTCCTTGTCACCAAGTTCATTTCTTTCTAGTCATAGAAAATCTGAGGAAAGATGCACATTTGCCTGCCTTCTGCAACAGTTAAATATTGGGCAACACCACTGTAGACACCAAATTTTACATTGCAGGATTAAGGTTTGAGTCATGTGGGTGCATATACAGAGAATAGGGTTCAGTGTTAAAACAGACATAAGAACCACCTACTTGATTCCTCTAGGAAGCAAGTCAGTTTTCACCTGCTAAGAGAGGGAGGACAGCGGGATATGTAGTAATTAGCCAGCATGCTGACGCAGTTTCTGATTTATGGTTAGTGAAGATGCACTAACTTCAAGTCTCCTGCTGCCTAGTGTCAATGTGTGCACTCAATGACATGCCTACCTGATCGGTGTACTATTGTACCCATCTGTATGTCTTTAACCCACAAATATATCCATGTACTTTATCTCTACTTAATAAACTTTATTTGACTTTCTCCTAATCTTTTCCTGTTTAATACGCTCCTTGAGGAACCTGTGAATTAATCTACCTCTGTTAAGGACTAAAACTGTAGAGTCTCCAAAGTCTAAGACCACATAGACAACAGAATCCATTTAATACCATCTATTTTCTCCAATCCTTGCTCACATTTTCTCTCTCTCTCTCAGGAAAAGACTTAACAGACCGACAATGAAACTATGTCTGCTCCAAAAATTGTGCAGCATAGGCTGTTCTCTCAGGACATACTGTACAGTAGGTACACGTGGAGCCCGTGACCTCTACAGGGACTAAGGAGTTCAGAAAATGGATGGATGGCTGGGTACATGTGGAAGAGAGGAGAGACAACATGCCAACAAGTGACCCAGTAAACACAACTGGACGGCCTAGGTAAGCAGGGCCACTTGAGAAGATGGATGCAAGAGAGAAGTGATGGACTGGGCTCATAGTAAGAATGACTTGAATACATTGTAGCCTTTACTGGTTTATAGCTCATCATTTAAACAGAATCGACACAAACTATCCTGCCTCTGAGGCTGCATTTAGCTGTGACCATATGTAGTCATCCGTCTGCAAGACACGAAAGGAATCGGAAACTTTTACGCCTATGAGGAATGACTGAGCTAGTGGTGGATGACACTCCTTCCCCGCCTATTACTGTGTGCTGTGCGCAAGTGTGTCAGTGTGTATGTGTGTCCATTTACTGCAGGCATAATCGGACAGGACTGTATGTAGAGCAAAGCAAGGAGACAGCTGGTGGAATTGGATGCAAGTGTAGCTGGCGGGTATAAAGTTTCCTTCCAAAGACACAACAGAGACCACCCTGTTTTACCCTCATGCACACACTCCTCTGCAGTGTTTTATTTGTTTTCAACTGCACGGAAAATGAAAGGCGCCAGTAGACACAACCAGGGTCCGGGCAACGAAAAATTGCCACGTGCACAATGCTGAAATCAACACAACACAAACACACAGCACAGTCTTGGGCGTGAACGCATCACCGATCCAGAGTGCTAGGTAACAGCGGGGCTAGTGTTAGCTAGTGAAAGCTAACGTTGAGCTGTTGCTAGCGAGCGTTAAAACCCATCCCAAAATCTTAGCTAACCTCCAACTATTAAGCGAAAAAAAAAAAAACATTAAATCACCAAATATGAAATTATTTGTCTGTGTTCATTTTTTTCTTCTACAGTTAAAATCTAAGATTTTATTCTTAAATATACGCGAAGCTTTCAAACGGTCAAAGCGTGATATATTTACGCTGGGAGTGAATGGTGAAATGCCGGTGAACTACAATGTAAGCTAAAACGTTAAAATGAATGCGTATTTTAATTGTTTTTAAAGACAGCTAGCACGCTGAATCTGTTTCGCCAAACTGCTGTTGTGGTGACAATGTAAACCCTTAAATGTTCATTGGAACATCTATTTCCACCCAACATGAGGTGTAAACAGCACAGAAAAAGGCATTTACTCCGGCGAGTAACATTAGCTAATGCCAGCTAGCTGGTACGGTGACTGTTATTTTAACTGGAGAGCCGAGAAAAGAACAATCCATAAGGCCCAATAAAACCAGCACCACACTGAACATATCCCGTATCCAGATCCCTATTTACATATGTATCGGTCCATAGACCCCGCTTTTGATTCATCTGTTCCCCGTGTAAGGAATACCGTTATCCAGTATCCCGAGGTGGAGCAGTGTGGTTGGGTCTAGCCGGGCAGGACTTACCTTGCTTGCTCTCTATTTTTCCCGACATTTTCGTAGCCAGCAGCTGTGATCCCACTCGCAGTTCACCAAAACGTTAGCTACAAACGAGCTTCGCCGTGTCTCCTCCGATTATTCCCTCATTTTCGATATACTGTTGTGTCCATGAGATGATTCCGCCAGGGTTAGTATAATATATTTATAGGCCACACACATTGGTACGGTCAAAAACTGTCTCAGTCCGTCTCCGGGTGATTTTCACTGGTCATACACACACACACTCGCTCAGTCACACACCACCCCACACACACACACACGTTCATGCCTTGAACCTAGATTTGGATAGCGTGTGCTCGTCTTGTGTAACAGCGCCCCCCAGCGAGAGGAATTAGTCATTTTAATCTGTCAACAAGGGGATGGGCGTTTTTCAATTTCAATGCAAAGAGTTGTAGCAAACCACCAGACATTGTGGTGCATTTATGGGGACCATGGATAGAAAAAGGAGCTTGTTGCACATGGACTTATAAGTCTGTATATACACTATCATAATATGTATATTCATTGTGTAAATTATTCAGTTTATAGATCTATCTATCTATCTATCTATCTATCTATCTATCTAATCCAGTACACCTATAAAGTGTTGTCCCATATCCTACCATGATGTATCCATTAGCATTTAGAGCAAATCAAATCTACAGTGTACTGTAGATGCATGTTATAGTTGTGGGAAAAAAAACCTGTATCAATCCATAGTGAAAACATGGAGTAGTGAAATTTGTAGAATTTTTAGCACCACCTCTAAGAAAAACACTGGCAATAAAATGAAGAAATCCAGATGTTGAGTAAGCCGAATACAGCAGATGTTGACTAACAACACATAAGCAAACTCTAATTTGCTAATTTAGAAGAGTTATGCCAGTATACTGCACTCTCTGTAATGAAAGATGTAATTGCTGGAATGAACTTAAGCAGATGGTGTCATTTTGCTTATAGCCATAGACATGATCCAACCTGTGGACAAGGGGGGATTCAGGGGAATTCTGATGGCAAAGAAATATTTAATCCATATTGTATTTTTGAGCTGGTTCAGTTCAGTATTTGATTATGGCCAGGCTTAGGTCTATAAATCATTGTTTATGTTTGCACATCTCTAGAAAATGTAAGCTGATTTGACTTAAGGTCAAAAAAGATTTTCATTTTTTTATTTCGATTGTTATGAAAATGCTGTAAAATAATGTTATACACTGTACTTTTGAGTATATATTGCTCAGCCCCAGCAAACAGCTCACAGCGTTTCCACAAGGCTAATGAAATGGCAGACTTTATTGATTTAAAATAGCCAGTTGCCACCATCACTGGGCAAGAAGACAAAAGTCTAATGTAAATGAAATATCCTGCTAAGCTGTTTAAAAACAAGAGTACAATGAAACACAATCTAAGGATGTTTTTGCAGCAATCTGGCAGCAGTTTTAAAACTGTATGAACAGTAAATTTAACAATATGCTTAACAGTTACAGTCTAATCTTCTAGTAGTGTTAATAAGAAGAGGCAACACAGTGTCAGATACATGCATTAAGAAATATAACACATCTCAAAATCAGAATTACAAGGTAATTTACAAGTGCAAATAATCGCTGGACTGAACTGATGGACGGTGTCATAAAGTATCAACAAATAATTTTTTCTTTAAATAAAAAAAAGAAGATTTATTGATGTTTTATACTCATTCAAACCACAGACCACCGCATAAGGTTAAGGTCGGGCTCACACTCTCAGATTGAAGCTTTGTGTCGCTTTGCTTTTACAATATGTCACCAAACCTATGACTGGTCAACCAGTCTTCAGCTTCAGTTACTCTACTACATCTTCTTTTGAAGAACATAGTTTTGTTTCATACAGTTTTTATGGATTATTCACAGCACTTTTGTGCCTTCAACGGGTCATCATCAAGGCTACTTTTTCTCACTCAGTGCTTACACTGATATGATGTCATGAGGCTTTTTAGACATTTTCTATACTTGTTGGCTCTTATTTTATCTTAAATCCTCAATTTTACTATTTGATGGTTTTTCTGTTTTCCGCAGGAACACGAAAACCACTAAGATCTCGATTTAGAGTTAGATTAGTTAGTAGATGACATGAACAACATTAAAACCAATAAATATATGCACATTTCTCTGTGTTTCCTCTGCTTTTCCACACACTTTATCCAGCTGAAGAGTAACACATGAAGGGAAACCTGATGTGTGTCTAATCATCCCTGGACATAAAGCCTGTGTACTCAGCTCCAACAGACATATTTTAATGAGAAACTGTCCTCTTATCTAAAAATATACCGGTTCCTTGTGAAGTTTAGTTTGACTTTGACAAGCAAGTTATTTCAAGTCACTTTAAATGGAAGTAGAGAGCCCCCTGTTGGCACATGGAAACAATACAGCTTTTGTTACTCTAGCATTCCCCATCTATCTCTTGTTCTTATAGCAGGAAAAATAAAGAAAAAAGCAGAAGACAGGGGGAACATGGCATCTGACTTGGTGGTGATTTCAGTAAACTCCTGACTAAGTCTTTTGCCTACTTAGTGCTGCGCATTATCTCATCCATTAAGTAGCAACCATGTATATAATGTCTTTGGCATATCAAAGACGAAGCAAGCACACCCTGTCATCTTATGAATAATTGATCTGACTGACAGAATGATCTACATTCCCTGAGTGATCTGGGTCAGCTTGTATGCTTGTCAAGTATTCAGGAAAGCAGAGGAATGCATTAAAACCCTTCGTTATATAGAGTTCTTATATATTGTTGGAGACTTTATACCTGCGTTATGTGGCTCATCTCACAGTCAACTATAAACTCAACTATATTTGATCAGTTGTCAAACTGAGGCCTTGACAGTCAGTAGTTCATATTTACTTTGGCTTTCATTATGTCGGCTCCCTTGTGCTCTTGCTTGCACAGCAGAAACCACACCCATATAACAAGTGCAAAGTCCTTGTTGTGTGTGTGCGAGAGAGAGAGAGAGAGTGTAGGCGTGCGTAGGGGAGTGGAATACCTTCCCTGAGGATACGATAAAAGTCATATAGAGCGAAGGCGATGAACACTGTAAGCAGTGGCAAACTTGTGAGGACAGGATGAACCTTCACAGGCCTACACTCAGTCTGTCAGTACTGTAATTTGAATTAAACTAGCAGCTGTTTAAAAAAAAGCTTTAAAATACTAGCTTCTGAGGACAGTGTGGACTTCTCCATCATTATAGTCCTGTTAGCTCTTATAAGAAGGTATAATGGTAAGGAATTTTGCAACTGCATTTAGTTTCACAAATGATTGATATCCATCATGTCAATTTAGATGTCTGTCACTCAAGCCACACACATCACAGTCATGCAGTGTGGCTCTAATATTACCTACACACCACAGTACATATCCAGCACTGCTGTTCTGCATTTTGCCACACAGTGGTGCCCATGAACTACTGATACGTTTGTTTCCTGGAGCTCAGTTTTAGGTGCCCTGCAGCAACGTATGTGCAGGTGGGCAGAATGCTGATTAAATGTAATTTGAGAGGGATTAGCTCAGTGTAACAGAATCTGGCACTACAATGATGAAATTGCTTTCTTGATGAGATCTGCTGAAACAATATAGCCGAGCTGACAGCAGGAATTTAGGTTGGAATATGACAAGGCCTACGAGAAAAGTCAATACAATTATACAAACCAAATTCTTCCATGATTAACAAGTTGTCATATACTTAATAACAACTTAATTCTGCTACTTAAATTATAACTATTCAACTAAATTGAAACAGATTATCGAAACAGTCATTGGGCATGAATGAATTACCACGCTCAGATATTCAGGATCGAAATGTATAATGAACGTGGGAAGGTTCATATTGGTTCACACTGGCAAGTTTCACACTTGGCTTAGAGTATGATCAGGTCTGCTGTGGGCTGGATGCAGTTCACAGTAGACAGGGCAAAGAAAGGAGAAGCAAGACAGTTTTGTTAGCTGTGAGCTGTCAGTGGGAACTGGGAGAAGAACGGTGTTTGATCTCTGCCGTGGTGGGCGTGTGATGCAGAGCTCAAACACAGTTTAAGGCTCTGTTAACCTTGGCCAGCAGTCAGGCCTCTCCGTCTGTCTCACATCTGAGAGTTGGGGAAAGAGGGAGGGGATCAGTGAGGCTTAAGTGACTGAATACGTTTAATTGGGAATAAGGGAAAACAATCCGGGTCCTCTGGCTTTGGCCCCTTTGTTAACATAGAATAGAATTATTTTTCAAGTGAGCTTTTCATGCTGGAATTAAAATGGATGGCTAGAGGTATCACTGTGGGGGATAGATCCAAGTCAGTGGAGACTGAAGATGGAGGAGGCATTGGACAAAAAGGACAAAAAGTGTAGGTCATAACCTACTCAATACTGCATGAGAATAGAATACTTTGTCACTGCCATGAAAAGACATATGTTGACAAGGTCACAAAAACTGAATAGGGTTGTCTCACAAGAACCTTGGAGAAACAAACAGAGCTGCGTGCTCTTTTCAGTTCACGCACAATGCGATCGGTGCATTTTAAAAATTTTAAACATATATTCTAATTGTGTGTACGCATTTGTAGATGCACACACACTAACACGCAGGAATTATTTATGTGCTGAGATAGGCATTGTTGTCCTGCTCTTTGGAGCACTACAGGGAGGAGGCTTTGACTTTTGGAAAGCACAGCTGCTTGCCTTTTAAGATTGCTCCATCCTAGCACCATGACAGTGAAGGTCTCGGTCACTAAACTCTCCCTCGTCTCTGTTGCTTTCGCTCCTCTCTCTATTTCTCATAGTGCTTTCAAATGGTATGAGGTCGACCTGTCTTCGTGGTGCAACCTTCCACTTCACTGTGCCAGTTCCTCCTGTGCTCCTGATTGACATTTAACTCGGAGGCCAGGCTAAAAAGGGGCAAAGAGCATCAAATGAGACTTGCTGCAGGGGTGCACACTGAGCCTGACCACTCCCTATTTCGCACCTCCACCTCCATTAACTGCCAGAGTCCCTGGGGACTGCAGGCGTCCTTAGCCTGAGAGGTGAGCTGACTGCTCTGAATGTAGAAGCACAAAGAGCATGGGAGTGTATAGGGCAACCTGTGATGTTGTGACGCAGAGGACAATTACACTTCTTTGGATTATCATCTTAGCAGTAAGCCTTAACTTCCTTCCTTTCCGCTTTCCACTCTGCACTTTAGAGGACTAAATGTCAATGCTCATCCTTCCTTTATTTAGCTCAAGTCAGAGCTATTTAATGGCTGTTTGAGGGTCTTGCTTCAATGAAAATATTTTTCCTATTGTACAAATGCATCTTGCTTAATATCACTCCTGTGTTTATCATTCCTTAGGCACCTCCCTACAATGTGTCTCATGCTGAAGAGTGTGTGTGTTTTAATAGCATCTTAATTTTATGATGCAGCCATTTTGGTATTTTAAATCCCACTCAGTAAAATCTGTCTGGGTGACTGTCTCTTCACACAACTTCTTGCACTATTTCAGTGTTTAATACTGGTCAGTTGTACTGGTAGGTGTTATCAGTGGATATGGCAGTTGACCAGGATGCGTCACTGTCTATTCACACTAGTTCAGCCCAGTTTAGACAGGAGCATGTTATTATGAACTAGGTGTGGAGTGAGACAGTCTGGTCTGTGGGTGTCACACTTTAGTTAATGCCAGCTCCTGGGTGAGGGGGTTACTGTACTGCTGGCTTGAAAAGTTCTGCAACATGGCTTAACTGCATAGCTATCCAATTTACAATTCACACAAGGGCCTTTTAACAGGATCAGTGATTAAGGCTGTGAGTAATTGAATTAGAATTGGGCAGCCCAAAGCTAAAGCTGCCTAACGGAGACTTGGATGGAATAGGATAAGGAAGTCTGTGGGTAGGGTAAACGAGGTGCAGAGGAGCAGAACCCACACGTTATTTAACCCATAAGCAATAAATACAGATTTGAGTCATTAATTAACACAGTCCCATACGATAACATGAACATTTAAATTTAATAAGTAGACAGGACTTTACCTTAGCCCAGGTAAAGAGAAAAGCTGTGTCCCAATTCCATATGACATATTATTCCTAAATGGAATTTAAATATGGAGCACATTCACACTGAATAAAGTGACAAAACTATACGTAAAGATGTTAATGTGCATGTTAGACAATACAAGACAATTACATGTGTGTATCATTCAGTATTAATTTTTGTGAGAAAACATTTTGCTTTCTCTTTGTTAAGTTTCCAAAAGTGAAATTAGTAGCAGAATTCCAATAAAAGTGTTTTCACTGATCAGTGTTCATTTTGTTGGCTCAGGCTTCATGTCATTGATAATGCAAAACATTTAATCGGATGAATTTCTTTAATAATGCTAACTTTAGCAGAATGTAAAAATTGTATTATAGTGTGTGGAAGTGGGACACAGTTTAAGTCACAGTTAAGTAACTCTGCCTCAAAAAAACACATTGTGGCAGGCCATTATTAATGTACAACTGCCCTACTTACTGCACCTATAAACGCAAATGCAAATACATAAATGCGT
The DNA here is from genome assembly GCA_900302695.1 of Helostoma temminkii. Taxonomy (NCBI): domain Eukaryota; kingdom Metazoa; phylum Chordata; class Actinopteri; order Anabantiformes; family Helostomatidae; genus Helostoma; species Helostoma temminkii. The sequence continues at coordinate 15,854 of OMLM01003772.1, read as the reverse complement.
GCATCTAGTGCTGTTCCAGCTATCAACAATCTTAAACTTTTACTCAGTTACTTAGTCATGAATGTTGATTCAAAGAAAAAAGGAGTTCAGTCCTTGCTCTGTAATTTCATTGCACACAAAGAATGGGGAATGAGTGGCTCTTACACAAGCACACAATGCAGAAGGCAGGGAAAGCCCTGGACATGTTGCCAGTCTATCACAGAGCTAACACAGATTGACAGATAAACACACACACACACCCATTCATTCCTGTGGGAAATTTAGAAGCTCTAATCCACTTGTATGTCTGTGAGCTGTGGGAAGAAGCCAGGGTAGCAACAGAAAAAGAAACCCATATGAACAGAGAAAGGACAAATATGGAGTGCACCGTTGGCTGTGGCTTGAACCTGGGACCTTGGCTGTGAGGGGACGGTGTCCCAGCCTGTCAAAAGTTGGTGAAGGCATGACAGAAGCTAAATAGCTGAGAATAATAGACTCATTATTTCAAATGTTTAAAGTTTGTTCAGCCGGCACCAAGTAGTCTTCTTAAAGCAGCATTAATTCTGCTTTAAGAAACTTCAAGATTCATATAATTTTAATCAAAATTTCATTCATTAACCCCTTGTAATAAGCACTCTTTCAACTACTTCAACTTCCTTAAAGGGAATTTCTTCATTCAAAATTCTGAACAGTATCATAAAGTGCGTCTAAAGAGCCTTTCATTTAATATTAATTGCACACCCCTACCCCACATTACTCATAGACATTCGCAACAGATTCATCCACATATGCACATACACTTTACAACCATACTGTATAGTGTGTGTGTGTGTGTGAGGGTGTGTGTGTGCAAAAGGAGGACATGGACATGGGGACAAAAGGAAACAACACCATACTCATTATCTCTCCCATAGTCAGTCAGCAAACACTGAGGGAAAGGGAAAAAAAGGCAACTCTAACAGACAAGAAAAGAGAAGCAGCAGTTATAGTAGAGCTGTGTTGACAACTTTTCAGGAGCTGATTTAGCGAAGGGAGCTACATCTGTTGAGCTCCAACGACAGCCATTGGGTTGTTCGGGTTTCTTCAGCTCTGATGTGCTGCAGTTGACTTTTTTATGTAGACAGAGTAACCTAGTTTGCTCTACACTCTACAAAGATAGCAACCTGGAATCCTGGAACTGCTCAGCTCAGGCATTGTGATAGATATTAGCGCCTATTTAACTGGCAAAAAACAAATCCTGCAATGAAACATACTGCTCTGCCGCAGCAAAGCACACAAGTGGATGGTGCATACAAGAGCACATCAACTGAGATAGACACGTTCTCGCTCCCACTCAGTCTCAGTCTCTCTGAAGTATAAATCAGTAGTTACAGTGCTGCCTTTAAAAGATGCCAGGTACCAGAAAAGACTGAAACAGGCCTTCAAGGGCAGAAATGCTTAGACAGCTTGTGAGACCAAATTGTTTGCTCCAAGACATGGGGCCCCTGTACTGTTTTGGTATGTTTATGACACAAATGAGGGGCCATGCATAAACACAAAGGCTGTATATGCATGTGGACTGTAGGTGTGTCAAGTGGAATAAATCAAGTGTAGAGAGGTCACTACAGTGTGACGCTGTCCCTTATGGCTCATCATCATTTTGTAGTTTTCCACACTTAAACAACTTAACAACTTAAAAAAGCTTTTAAATCTTACACATGCTATCAAGTGTTCCCTAGTCTATACATAAAAGAGAGAAGAGTTGCACCATGTGAGATCTAGAGTTCACCTGTCACAGTATTGTTTGACTACATGACATCGTTAAACTATAAGTGTAGACAGACAGAGGGCCTGCTCGTCTTGCTCACCACCTGCTCTGAGCTGCCTGACTTCATTAATTGGTCTAAGTGAACGAACATGTGTGTTTGTCTCTACAACTGCGGGAAAAAGGTGGAGACATAGAGACATGGACATAGAGAAATGCAGTGTTAATCCATCCTCTTCATTGTCATCTGATCAAGCACCTCCACAACGCATGTCCAGGTCGAACTGCATACCGGAAACACAGCCGCACAGCCAAAATGTTTGTACATATATATTGTCTTACAAGTATCTGGAGAAGCATCATTGGACCTGACTGTTGTTGGTTCTCTTTTTAAGTCAGATAGTGTCACATGTTGTGTTACATGTTGTGACACTATCAGAGAACTGCAAACCGACATGAAAACATCATCCCAATTGTAAAGTATGGTGGAGGGAACATCACAATTTAGATATTCATCACGATAGAGATTCATCACGATAAGACAGCTTATCATCATGGAGTGAATTCACAAGTTTATCATGCTATCCTACATGATAATGTTCGGGTACTTGTCCACCGGTTGAAGCTCAGTAATAATTTTGGTCATGCAGCAAGACAATGACCCTAAATATCAAAGCAAATCTACTACAGAATGGATTCAGACAGAGAAAATCTGCCATTAGGTTTGGCCCAGTTAGAGCCCAGACCTCAACCCAGTTGTGGGATGTACTAAGAATGCGGCTAAGCTGAAGCAGTTCTGTAAAGAGGAATAGTCCAAAATTGCTCCTGGACAATGTGCAGGTGTAATCCACAGCTACAGGAAGCACTTGTTTGAAGTTACTGACAGCTGTGTAAATGAAACTGTTTTTATTAATGGGTTGAACCCTGTTAATAAATATTTTAAATAAATTTGTAATGTTGTGATTTTACCATTTTAAGCAGAAAACCAGGAAATGGCTCCAGTTCCTTTACATTTTCTTGTAACTGTATATGTCACAAATTTTTAATAGGGTAGTTTAACAATGTAGTGCACAGGTCATCCATCTAATGAACCTTAAAACAAGAAAAATTCAGCTATGTGGGCCAAGATAAAATAGCACATGCACAGTGATTTACACTTTGAGGAATAATCCTCATGTTGTTTTATCATTTGGTAATATTTTCAGCACATGGCACATTCCTGTCCTCATTACACAGAGCATTTCATTGTATAATACATTGCAAAATTAGCACAGCTTTCGCGTCTTAGTCTAATATGGATCATGTTAAAGCTGTTTATTACTTGAACTTGTGAATAAGCTTTTCATCTGTAGGCCAGTATTTGCTGGAAGCAGGCAATCGGTTTGGAGAATCCTTAGTGTGTGGCTGTTGATGGATGTCACTAAAATGGCATGATTACAGAGGAAGTTGTGGTGTAATCTGGATGCAGATCACCTCCAGTGAGAGCCAAAATAGCTGTATGAGTGATAAATAGATGGAAATAGCCCACAGTGTCCAGTTCACAGGCTGGCTGCCCCAGTCTTTGATCTCTAGTCCTAATGAGCTTTCAGAACAGAGCCAGAGATAAGAAGACAAGCTTTTTCAAACAGACCCTTGATTCTTGGGGAGACCTGGGGTAAGAACTGATATAAGGAGGCCTAAGATGTTGCCTTAACTGACATTAGTATTCCCTTGAGTATTCCCCACCACATTAGTAAACCTGCCCACCCAACTCTCCAGAGCAAGGTCACTTTCATCATTATAAGTTAAATTATAGCTGTGAGAATGCTAATAAGGATTGAAACCATACATTTGTTTATTATACAACATGCTTTTTCTACTGTAAACAGAGAGCTTAATAATGCCAATAATTCCCTTTGTAGAGATGGCAGTTCCCCGCCCACCCCTGGGTGAATCTAGTAGTTGGATTTGTTGTGAAGGATTAAGTACTAAACCACCGGTGGGCTGAGACATTGCCAGGGGAAAAATATTTGTTAAACTGCAAAGTGCTTGTGTACAGCACATTCAGTTAAAAGCAAAATCCCTGTGTGAGAATATGCAGCTGGATATGCAATCAAAAAGAATATTTAATGTCTTCCCCCTCGTTCAAATTCAGCATGGTGTGCACTCTGGAATGCTTATGCTCTCCTTTACTGGTGACAGGCATATATTATCTCTCTACATATTAGCCTCATATCACTCATATACGATAGATACCTGCACATCATTATAGGCCGCATACCAGACATTACTGTGAACAGCTCTGAAAGAAAACAGGGCAGCAATAGAAATTCTAACAATGCTAAAACAATACCATTTGGCGAATCACAGGCAGGTTTTTTTGTGGACAAATAAATGAATTTAAGTTGATTGAAGTTCTCACTTAAAGGAGAGGCAGAGTCCTTTTTATTGATGATGAAAAACTTTAGGAATCCAGTCATCTTTCTACGTGGGACTCATTGGAAGTGCTTAATGATACCCAAGCCCTCTCAAAGGCTACATCAGCAGCAGGACATCAAAGAGTGGTTGACAGACAGACAGATTCAGAGTTGCATGTTAAAAGCCTATTCCACTTTAAAATGAACATAAAACTGAAACACAGACACACACACCACCACTCTACAAAAACAGCCCATCATACCCCCCTGTCTCTATGCACTAACACTATCTCCACCTGAAGATGTACACGTTGCCAAGTTACTACATCCATCTTTCTTCAAATCTTTTTATTTAATTTTTTTTATACTCTTCAAACGGCTCGTGCTCAGGCATAGCCAGGCAGGTTTTTGCATCATTAGAGCTAGTGGGTGTATTTGGAGACAGACTAATGACAGCTCGGCTTTCCGGCTCAAACGAGAGCCATTGCTCATTTACCCAAATAGATATAGATGAGTTGGGGGGTGGGTGGGGGGTTGTAATGATGTAGCCTTATCAAATATTCTCAAACACAAGCCAAATGACACAACACCAGACTAGAGCCATTTAAATTACAGTCACAGATTTGGTGTGTGACAACTGTTAAGCATGTTAATGTGTTTTTTTTTCGAACAGTCAATCAACTGGACATCATCATGTACATGCTGTTGTCTTAAAGGATGAATGGTCTGAATGATCAGGAGCAGGAGTGAGATAGAATGAGAACTTTTGTATGCTGTGATAAATTTACTGGCAGTCCTGATTTACAATGGGCGGCTTCAAAGAGATGCCGTCATCACGAGGCTTGAGATCCTGGCATGGTCCTTTGCGATCTATCTTTCTCTCCATTTATCTTCCTGCAATCTGCCTCCCTATCCGCCTCTCCTTTGCATCCAAATTCCAATACAGTTCACACACCAATGCAAATTCTTCTAACATGCTCTTTGAGAGCATCAATATGGACTACTGCCAGGAGTCAACACATTGTTATACTCTTCCTTTCTCTGCCACTTCTCACTACTTTACCATATCTTCCCCCTACACCTGTCTGCTCCAGGTCACATCCTATCTGGGTGGCCAGTTGGGGTAGCCAAATAATGTGTCCTGTTGTTAACGGTTTGAAAGTAGACGCCACAAATCAAGAGTCTGCACTGGCCTGGCCTCTTACAGAATATTAACAACCAAAAGCAGTGGCCCTGTTTCCTGGGCTAGATCTTTTAGGAATCACAATAAGTTGACAACACTTCATAAAGTCCCCCAAAACCCTGCGTCTGCTGCAGCTCAGGGCGATACAGATTAGACTGTAATATGGATTGATCTGTGCTCCCTCTCCCTCCCACCTTGCATCTTCACACACAGCCTACTGTTAGTGTAGGTGTGTGTACTTCAGAATTTGTGTTCGATTTGTGTGAGCGGACCCCAGACGCATTCACCTTACACACATTTTGTTTCCTCACCCTCCCCAACCTTCTTTTTTAGTTTATT
>OMLM01003770.1:23416-39968 GCA_900302695.1 Helostoma temminkii | reverse complement strand
CGCACACACACTGGACCCATCTGCATACCTGGGAAGAGCAAGCGACTGACCAGACACCTGCGTGGCCCCCAGAAGGACCCCATCCTCCACCCGCCCCTGGCAACGGCAGGGGACAGTGACAAACATACGTCAGAACTACCACCTCCTGCCTACCTGTGTGTGTGTGTGTGTGTGTGCGATGCTATACTGCATTAAAAGGAAGGGAGAGCTGAGGGATGTTCGCAGAATGAAATAATTATTCCACTGCAGTGTGTTTTGACAGGAAGTTTAGTACATATCGCAACTCAGGAAACCTAAAATGATCCCCATACAACACAGAGGAGAAAAATAGCAACAGTTAATATTTAATACAGCCCCTACAAAAGCTTATGACACTGAAACATGAGACGATGCTTTGAGCAATGTTAAAACTCCAGACAGCGTCGAGCAGTTATAAATAACTGGTATTCACAGATTACAACACTGACATGAAATATAGAACATCACCAGACCACAACTTAAATGTCTTTGTCTAAACTACAGACTGGACTGGAAGCAGAGTGACGCACTATGACTGTGTCTATGAAGCCACCTGGTGTTGTCCTGCTCAATTATCCACTACCTGTCCATGCACAGATGTCTCACATGTACAGTTCACCCATGCCATAGGGAATGATGCACCTTCATCATGTTTGCTAGAAAGACAGAAAAAGACAAACATCAGTTAAGCCCTGCACACACTTAACCACTACAACCGATTATGTATGGGATGTGTTTGTGATGACTGGTTGGACCCAGATGCTTCAAGTCTGACTGGAGAGACAAGTGTGTGAAAACACTGGGTTTCCCCAAATCAGAAAATGTACTCGAGACTTTAACCAATAACCAAAATAATATGACTCCAACAAACATACAGTTGATTCAGAGACATACTGCTGCCAAGTCTTATTTGCTACTGCTCGTTGTCGTCTAGTCACTGGTGCCTCACTAAACATTTAGCTATTTCCACCTCACTACACCCACACGCTACTCAGTCACCAGGAGTGTGCTGCTCCTAGATTGTCAAAGACTAGAAATCTGTGATCTGTGGTGGAAACAGTCTGTGGAATTCTTACCAAACCTTTAGGTGTGTGCAGGCCTTTATCAGTTTCACCTGCTGTATTGGACTCATCCAGAATGGTTTATATAAACTGACTACTTGACAACTTCTGGTAAATGGGTTTGTATGTTTTCCTGCCTAAAAGAGTTTTGGTTAAAATATAGTTAAAATACTAAACATGGTCGTTGTACAATTCATTCTTTGCTGGAAAGGCAATGTTTTGTAGAAATCCTGTGTTTAGTTCACCTATGCACTTATTCATTAGGCAAACTCACTCATTCATTATTATATGTATATATGTGGTAAATGAATAGTCCACTTGGTGGTGAGCAGCAAACTGAAATCATCATCACATTGCATCATGACATGAAGGTAATTGTCTTACCTTTAAAACATGGAGCAGTGGCTCACTCATCAGGTTGCTAACTCTTGTCTGTACAAACAACAACTACAACAACTGTCACAATATGTCTCAACCAAGGCATGTGTCGTGTTGTAAAGGGACAACACATCATTCAAGATTTACTGTGTTGCATCAAAAAGAAATGAGATCCAAAATAGAAACTCCGTTCATGTAAACAGCCCAGATGATTTTTACCACCTCCCTCCAACAAAAGTCGCCAGTAAATGAAACTAAATTTGGACTAAACTTTTTGAAACATAATGGAATTTTCAATTGTTAGTGTTGTTTATGTTTATATTGTTTATTAACCCTGTTAAATGTATTAGTTTTTCCATGATATTATGGCCCTTTATTAATCATTTTTATAATTACTTAATGTATTGTAAACATTTAATTCACCAAATGTTTTGATTTCTATTAATCCATCTTTTCTATTATTTCAGAACCAGTTAACCACTTCTAAGTTAAACACTTCTTCACATTCAACCTTGTTGACTGAACTGATTTGACCAAAACAGGAACATGGCATAACATCTGAAGGGATCTTTGAAATGCACTGCATACACAGTACAATCAAGTAAAGTGCAATACTGAACTAACAGTTACCATTATCAGGAGGTGGAGAGTGAAAGGTCTTATTCTGAACTGGAACTCTGGTCTCCTTCATTCACCCTAACGTCCCCTTGGAAAACCTTAAGGGTATAAATTGTTGTTTGTGGGGTAATGCTCACTACAGCCCCTAGACATTGTCAAGCAGTAAGATGTGAAAGTTGTAGTTCTTAGGGTTAAAATATATTCCAGGTGTATTCTAAAAAAACACAATTGAAGTCAGTTTCTCTGGTATGATAATTTTGTCTCCACACAATCAAAGATGGCTTCTTGCTCACTTTGATTGAAAGTTGAGTGCAGTGTTTTAAATTTTTCTCCTTTGAATAACAACATGTCCCTTACAAAATGTAGTATACTTAAAGTGTATTTTATTAGGTATACTTAAGTATACTTCAAGTATAGTAAGTATACTTGCTAGTATACTATTTTAATACTTTAAACACTTTTTAGTTTACCTCATTACCTTATTCATTTTTACTTTTAAAGAAGTGTACTAGTAGTATACTTGAATGTACTTATTTTCGTAAGGGATATCCTGTGGTTTTTTAGGGTATCAGGAGAGTCAGTAAACAAGAGACACAAGCTAGAGCTTACACATCTCTATTAATATTAGTTTGGATTACCTGAACTTTCAACACATGATGGCAACGGATGATGAAATACTTTGCATACTGTACCTTTACTGCAGACTGAGTCAGTCTGAGTCTGCTGTGATTCTCACAGACTTGGGAGGTGACAAAACTTAGAACACTATAGCATCATGTGCAGGGTTTGTCATTCAGTGTCATTGGTTTTAGATCATTAATGACACATAAATTCAACAGGACCGCACACTCAGCACATGTGCCTCATATAACAGAACTGATCAACTGTCAATCATACTGTGTAGAGGATTACATCAGATTTGTAATCCTCAGTGAATAGCTAATCCAATTTAGCAAATCCCTGCAGTTAAAAACTCCACTATACTGTGCTTCATATGGAATATAAATATATAGTATGTATGTGAAACCCTTCCTTTCAAAACACACTCATGTAGTGAGAAGCTACAGTAATACCATCAAAGGGCACACTGATATCTCTCTTCATGTGCCAGGAAAGCTGGAACATACTGAAGCACTGAGAACATGATGGGAGCAGAGAGAAAAGGAAGTGAGACACCAGGAGATGTGAGAATTGTTGGGTTAGAAAATGACGATGAGCTGAACAGTAGGAGATGCGTGAATATTCGTAATAAGGGCTAATTTACCCAGGGGGGCGACTGGGAGGCGTATCTGCCTTGTCAAGGTGGTGAGATTACATATGCCCAGAGCTTCAGGAAAGAACCACAGAAGAAGACAAAGGACACTATAAAGAGAACAAGACACATTAAAGTCAAAAGAGACAGAGCTGTGAATGTGTGTGCGTCACACTGATACAGTGGATATCATCCCGTCAGCTGTAACATTGGCAATAGTGACATGCAAAGTATCCAAAGTGCAATTATGCATGGGAAATTTAAAAAGGAAGAAAAAAGATCCCTCTCTCTCTTTTCGTGTACTTTAGAGGATCTCCCTCCCTAAATATGAAAGCCTCTCTACAGCTCTATCTCCATGTTCTTCTCCATCCCTCACTTCCTATTCCCATTCCTCTTTTCTCCTCTGTGGATCATGGCAGGATAATCTCAATCTGTTTCACTGAGATATCACACAGCAGCTCTGTAGCTGCAGCGCTGCCAGCCTATTGGGCTCGCCTGACTGTCTGTCTGCCAGCCAGCGCCGGCTCGCGGCTCTGGCACCCAGACACGCTCTACGATTTAGTGTGGTTTTCCCTCAGCTGCATCCAAACGCTCAGCTCTGCCTCTGCAACAGTGCGGCCCAGCCGTCAAGTTGCTTGCTGTGGCTGCGTATTTTGTTGATTTCGAAACATTTTCTTTCAAGTGCATCTTACGCCGAGGTGGCGAGCTCCACTTCCCAATGACAGTGATAACAGTTAAGAGGGTATTGAATCTGACAAAAGCTAAATGTAATCAAGCATCAGTAGTAAAAACACCACCAGAAACTGATTTGGTTTGATTGTTAAAATTCCACCACTTTTAGTAGCTTGAAAAGTGTGTGTGTCTATGTGTATGTGCATTTGTTCTGTGTCGAGATGTCTTACTGGAAGTGTGAGCACAGCATATGATAAATATATAATGCTGCATATTTCTGAAACTTTGCTTTTAGTTTGGAATGATGCACTTTATTCTCTATTTAAAAGTTTTGCTTCACATGTACATTTCTCACATTTCTCTATTGTGGAAGATGAGCAGTTATAACAAAACCCTTGTCACACGTTTAACCATGGTGCTCAATTAAATTAACATGCAACACCAGACCCTTCAGATTTATCTTGAGTGATTGCAGTGATTCAAGGAGTGCTCAATGGCCCACCGCTTTGATCCTCACTGGACTGTTTCAGCAACTATCCTCATAGACCAATACAAAACGGCCTTAGGTGTAATACACCTGAATCACCCTTCAGCTGAAGACGACTGTGGGAATATGTGTTCCAGCTTGTCTCAGTGTCTCAGTGGGAATGTACAGTCACATCGACTTTGCCTTTGCTTAACCAGCCCGCTCTCATATTCCCCATTTACTAATGTGCGTGTCAGCCTGTTTATAAAAATCATCCAGCGGAAAAAGATTCACTAAATCAACAAAATCCATCAAATGTTCTAATTAAAAATGAAGAAATAAAGTTAATTTGCAACAATGAAAATAGTAAAAGTTTTACTAGCAGTATAGTGAGCGCCCCACTTCTTCTGCAGCTCTCAGAGGAAGTGAAGAAACTTCCTAATGAACAGAATGAAGGCTGTGGAGCTGAGTCCTGTGCTGCACGGCTTTGCTCGACTGGATGTTGTATCTCTACAAGACAACGGGTCAGTTCTCTGCTTCTCTCTGTGTCTTCCTCGTTCCACTGTGGCTCTTTAAGTATTTAGAGCTTAAGTCTTTTCTTCCTCTCATCTATTCTGTTGGTTTGAGAGGCTGTAATGCTCCGTCCCTTGTCAGCTTCCTCTCTTTTTTTTGTTTAAACTCCTCCTTTCGTTTCCTCCCTTGTCTTCTTCCCTTCATCAGCATATTTCTGTCTCTGGACATGATGTCAGCGTCTCCTCTTGTCTCCTTGCTTCCCTGCTCAGTTATGCTGTTTTAAATCTGTGTTGCTTCATTATTGTCCCGTCCTGTCGCATCCTGTCCTGACATCTCAATAAAACTTCCTATTTTCAGTCTCTGCTGATGAGACCAGACTTCCTGTCTTTGAGTGTTTGTGCACACGCAGGAATATTTGTGCTTGTCCCTGGAGCAGAAACTGTATGTGTGTCTGTAAAAGAAAGTGACTGGTTCACAGATGGAGCAACTGCTGTTCAGCTCAACACCACTGGATATATTGTAAACTCAGCAGCAGGAGCGCACACACACACACACACACACACACACACACACACACACACACACACACAGTAACAATATGGATGAGAAGAAAGGGTTGTTCCTTGATCCATGCATCGTTTCATAAATTGCCATAAAGCCTTGTGAACTGAGTCACTTTCATTATGCTGTGAAGAAGAGGCTTGTTGTAGAACTGGCTTCTGGGATCCGGCATTAATCGCCTCGATTCTTTGGGTATCTCAGCTTTGCTCTGAAGTGTGTGTCTTTTTCAAGCGAGTACATCCATGAGCTTGAAATTCTCCGTGTTGTAGTATTTCTACATGATGTACATGATGTGTTTCTGTCCAATTGTTATGTGCATTTTCAATATGCACGTAACAAAAGTGTGGGTTATTGCAAAAAGATTTTTATACTTGGCTGAAGTGGAAAGTATAATCTACCAGTGCAATACAGTACGACAGAGTGCATTGGTAACACAGACTTATCAAATATATCATGATGTACAGTGACTTAAACGCCTGCTGAAGCTTCGACTTCTTGAGAAGTGAAAAACAGCAGAAGACACAAACATCAGATCTTGTGCTAAATCTGAATATGGATTAAGTAAATATGGAAAGTTGAATAATAAGAATGGCAGGTGTGACGTTCTGTGGGTAGTTGTTCAGTAAGACAAACAAATACTTTTTACCTATGTGCAGTGGGTGATTTATTTTTTATACAGTCAGCAGGTAAAAAAAGGTAACAGTGTTAGCTTAGGTAAGCGTGTTAGCATGAACATATGTGACAAGAGTCACATTTGCAGCATGGAAACAGATTTTTCTGAAAGCTCTACTACATCTCACTTGGCTAAAAATGGTGAATGATTATAGGAATATATTGACCAGCACCATCGTACGACCAGTTTAATTACATTAAGCTTTAGCCAAGCTCTAAGGATTGTGGCTATTAAATATGTATGTAAAGGTCACTTCATGTTTCTTGTAGAAAACCACTGCACATTTGCACAAAATCTCCGCAGCCAGTCCATGAACCTGGTTCAAATTTAAATTAGAACCTGACGCTACACAAGTCCTTGTTGGTGATTTGCTCAAGATTGGACCCCATCAACCAAAACTCATATATAATCATATAATATAATCATAACCTATTTATAACACCCAAAGAACAGGAAAACAAATTGAGACCAGCGTATATGCTTTATAATGTGTATGCTTATTGGAGGCCCTACCTCAGCTAGCATAAACCAAATATACTATACAATGTCTAGCCAGTTAGGCTGTTTCATCCTAGCAGAGTTCAGATGAAATGCTAAACACCATGTTAGAAAGCAGATGCTGTAGTTTGTAGTTAGCAACAAACTTGCTGTGCTTAAGCTTTGAACTTTACACACCTCTCTCAGAAATGACACATTCTATATGGGATATTTTTATATAACAAAAACAGTCAGATTAGATCCTGGTCTCAGCTAAACCTCAGTTTTGGATGACAGTTTTCTAAGAGCAGCTCGGGCCACAGTGCTGCAAATTAGTGTGGATTCAAAAGTTAGCTTAATAGTAATTCTGGGAGATTTCTCAATGTTCTCTTAATGAGACAAAATGAGTAAGAACTCATCATCCACAACAAAGCTTTTAACACTGTAATAGGCCAGTATATGCTGAGGCTGCAAGGTAGAGCCAACAAGCTGTCAACTGAAGTGAGTAAATGGAAGTATAACAGCTATTTCTTGTGTCATTAGTGATAATCTAACAGCACTACCGACAGTGGAAGCACACATTGGAATTTGAATTCTTCAACTAAAAATAATATATCAAAGAGGATTTTGCCTTATTAAGTCCCTGCCAACATCTTTCCTGTTTCATTTCAGCCGTGTCCTCTACTGATGAGACTCCTCTATCATTACAGGTCCTGTTTTGTGTCCTTTTTTGTCCTTTCCCATTCGGTTCTGTCTACGGTCTCAGTGGTTTCTGGCAGCAGTCAGTGTTTAAAATAGTCTTAAATCATCCTTCGTCATCACGTCTACTCTTTCACAACCCTGATAGCTGATTGGCCTGCTGGATAACTACTTGCTACAGGCAGAAAAAACAACCTTGACCATGCGTCATTACACCTTCATCTCTTGGTAAATATACAGCACCACAGAAACAGTCCAAGGTCTGGCTTTGCTAAAATCAATTGTGACAGAGGTTGTAATATTTATGATGGGAAAATGACTAACAAGTCCTGCTAGAGCTCAAACGTAATGAACCTCTTAATAGCACATATTGTTGACTCGAGGCAAAACAACTGTGCTGTGTTTGACCACAAGTACAAACACAGACATTCTGTATATTATTCTTGAAAGTGTTTTGTAACTGGGATCAGTAGAGTATTTGAAATATTAATACACTGTGTATTTTACAATGAGGAAGAAAAACAAGCCACTTTATTTTGTAAGAAAGTCTACCGGCAAAAATCACACCTCTTAGCACTCAAACATTTTTTTGAGTGAGCAAATGGTCGCATACATCACGCTGACGGCCTACATACCTGTCGTATACTGTCATTAATGGTCATTTTGGTTCCAGTCTAGCCCAGATTTGTTCACTGAACAATTGATTTGAATGAATATTTGTGTGTCTTGTTACTTGGTTTGTACTCTACGAAGAAGGTAGAGGAGAGGAACGATTAAGTTGAGTCAGGTTAACTCAGGTCTTATTTTAATGCTATAGGTTTTACAACTCTGTGCCAACACGTCCATACTGGAGCGAATCTGAATGGACCAGATTGTGCACTGTATCAGGTGTGTTTTAATGGGAAAGATTGAGAACTATGAATTTTGTTTTGTTTTTGCAGGAATATATATAGTAATGGATATTCAATATATGCTCTGGTCTGCTTGGTTATTTGAAAATTAAATTTCTGCTGATTGGGTTTGGGTTGGTTCAAAAAGCCTCTACTATCACTGTTATATTGAGAGATTTGGGGTAAATATTGTGAGGTCCCATTAATATTATGAAAAGAATGTATATAAAGAATAGAGTTTTCTAGTGTTTGTGTGTACATTTTACATGCCAATTTTCTCTCTAATCTTTTCCAGCCACAGTTTATCAAATAACAAATCAGTATCTCTTTCCAGGCTCACTTGCTGTTACCAAGCATTTCATTTGCAGCATCTATGGAGACCAACAAGGCGAAGACCTGCATTATGTGTTCATTAAAGTCTCCCACAGGAAAGCCCTCCATATTAGTCCCAGTTTGTGGCCTATTTGTCTCAGGTTAGTGAGTGACACAGAGGGATAGTGCATTACTGCATTGTTTGAAGCAGCACAATGTCGCTCAGGCATAATTTACCAGCGTGTAATCCACAGCTGTATCAAGGGATTTAGAGGTGAGCAGGGGGTAACACACAGATGGAGCAACACCAACACACACTCACACATACACAAACTAACTGACAGACACAAATTCAGTTTAACACAGTTCATAAAACACGCAAATGATACACACGCACTTTTCAACCTCTTACGTGAGCTCTGACACGGCTCCATTTGTGGTTTTATAGATGCACCGTGTGTGTTTTCTATCTTTATTGGCTGTATTTATCCATGACACCAAGTCCCAACAGGACGTAGTCTGAAATACGAAGTCATAATGTATGAGCTCCCTCAGCTCCCTACATGCAATTGCTGATGTCGAGATGACAAATCCTGAGTTACAGTGTATGTTATACAGCTCTGTCTACACTGTACAAGCATGTTTATTTCCCTGTGCAGTAGGGATGCCTGAATCCAATCACACACTCCTTGATTTTTGTGCATTTTCATTATCAATCATCAAATGAATTCCCTTGCTTTCTCGGTAAGGCCTTTCTGACTTATTTAGCAGCCTTGTGTCTGAGTTCTCATAAAATGTTTTGGTTCCTATCAGCATTGATAGCTGTTTATTCATCCAACAGTTTCAGAACAACATTATTATTCATCTAGTTGCTAACTGATGCTATAGTAGCAGTGAGATTGAACCAACGCGTCATGCAGACACAAGTGGGAGATGATTATTTTTAACTAAATACCTTCCATTTGTATATATATTAATGTCAGATGATCATGCCTCCTTATTTAAATACGTTTAAATTATGATAAAAAAATAATGTGTGTTATCATTAACGTCAACAGAAAAGAGAATGATGGAGAGATGTGGGGAAAAAGAAGGAAAAAAGAGCCTTAATCAGGGTTATTGAAGCCAGAAATAACAAATGAGCCAACACGCCTTCACATAATGAGCTTGAGATTAGACTTTCAAGCAAAACAGGACCAGTCACCTCTACAGTGAGAGAGAGAAATAAAGAGGGTTACATTAGGAGAGATAGGGGGACGAGGAAAATTCAACAGACGAGAAACAAAGTAACACACGTATCAGTCTGGAAAGTGCTCCAAAGCCATTGCTAAGGCTTTTCTTTGCTTTCCAGTGAACCACAGTGAAAGACATTAACCACAAATGAGGAAAACTTCCCAAACCTTCCCAAAGTCTTGATTATCCTTGAAGGTGTGCGTCCCGTTACATCTGCTGTAAAACTAACACATCATTTCATAAACAGAACATTATATCAACAGTCGAACGTGGTGGTAGTGTGATGGTCCGGGGCTGTTTTCAGATTCAGGACCTGTACGACTGGAACCATGAATTCTGTACTCTACCTGATTCTGAAGGATAATGTCTATTCAGTTCCTGACCTCAAGCTCAAGAGCACTTGGGTTATGCAGCAGGACAATGATCTGAACCACACCATCAAGTGCACCTCTGAATGGCTAAAAAACCCCCAAAATGAATCAAACAAAAAAACAAAAAAACAAAAAAAATGGGAGTGGCCTACTGAAAGTATGAACCTCCAATTTAAATATTGTGTCAGGACCTTAAATGCTCATGCTCAAAAACCCTCCAGTGTAGCTGTATTAAAACAACTCTGCGAGGAAGAGTGGACCAGAAGAATGGACCAGAATTCCTACACAGCAATGTGAAAGACTCATTGCCAGTTATCGCTTGATTGCAGTTGTTGTAGCCAAGGGTGGCACAACCATCAGTTGTCAGTCATTAGGTGTAGGGGGCAATTACTCTTTCACATAAAGCCAGGCAGCTTTTGACAAGTTCAATAGAACAATTAAATGTAACTTGCTGAGGAAATACACTGAGAACGTTCCTAAGATCCATCAGGAGAGGGCTGCAAAATGCTGTATGATTTTATTTTAAAAGTGCGAAGGTATTGCTACTACCTAAGATGCTGTCCAGCTCTTTTAGTGTAATATACTGTATTATAAGCATAAATATTTGTGTTTGTGTTGTGGTGGTTTAACACTTGTCATTTCTTGCTACTTACTGGCCACTAAATCAACAGAACACAAAACGCAGACAGATCTGGGCCAGTCTGGTCAGGACAGCAGAGAGACAGGGAGAGAAATGGAGAGGGCTGGGTGAGATGGAAATCAGTGCTGTGGCTGCCCTGTGGCTGGTGAGGCCACATGCTCACCCTCAGCAACATTTCCCAATGGAAACTGCCTCAATCAGAAAACAAATTCATGCCCAGTCATCCGTGGATGGTACATGCACATACAGTACAGTACAGTACATGCAAACTTGCTCACACACAGAGACTGTAGCATCCCTGATGGAAAAACAAATTGACTGTTACTCTTTTCCATGCACACAACTTAATAAATCAACGTAAAAAAAAAAAAAAGACAAACAAAAAATTGAAACCATGTAGGACCATAACTAAACCATGGAATGCTGAAAGTAAACACTGATTTTGCTAACTTAAGTAAGATAAACTCAATCTTCTTTACAAATGTCCAAAAAACTGCTAATAAACCTTGTTTCCACTTGACTGGATCTGAACAAACAGACAGCAACAAAGGCTGAAGTTTTCTCTCTCCCTTATATCTGTGTTTATTTTATCGTTTTTAACATTTTCTCCTTCATTAACTGTTTTTGCTAGCATCATGTTGCCTTTTACCTCATCCAGTGTTTTCAAATAAATATTTGCTTAAACAGGAAATACCAAAATAAAGGTAATTAACAAATGTAACCTAAGCAAAAACCTTAAACATGTAACATGTTGACTAGAGACTATATTCACGTCATTTACACTCCCAATTAATTTCTAAACTCAAAAAGACCTTTACTCTTCAAGGCTTACTAAATACCATACATTTTTATATGTGGGCGTTGCAAGACATAAAGGGGTTTTGCTAAAGCTTGATTCTGATTCTCCTGATCTGTTTTACCATAGGTCTTTGACATGGCTTGAATGGGGAAGTCACACTTCTTCTAAGGCAGAAATGCAGTTAGATGATTAGCATCCATTTGCTTTAGAGCTGCCTTCTGTTCGTTTTTAGCTCCCACAAAATTACTTCCTTGATCACACCTTATTTCGTGTACCATCCCTTTTGATGTTATAAAACAATGGAAGCTATTGATCGATTGATTAAAGCCATCTGTTGACATGTCATTCAACATTTTAATGTGCATAGATAATTTTCCAGTGTTCCACCTTCTACCTTGAACACTCAATCTTTATCAAGAAAGACATTTAAGTGATACAGTTAACTTTTAGTTGTAAGTTTAGCTCCCTTACTGAGAAACTTCATCTATTCTGTATATACTTTTCTCTGTAAGTCTCTAACTAAGGTACACTTTGCTTGCTCCTGCACAATGCTGTGACCTCTGGACTTGTCACTAATGATACGACAGAGGAGACAACAGCTTCGGTGACTTCATACAATGAGGAAAATCTTGACAAGCCTTCTGAAAGACTTTTTTGGTCTGTGGTTTCTACATTTAGTGACTGAACCTTTCTTTAAAGGGTAGTGGCCTCTAGCAATGGCCATGAGCATTGTTGGCCATTGTTTTCCAAGATTACTTGTGTCATGGTGTCAGTGCCCTTGAACTGTTGTAGCCTGTTAGTAGGCTGTCTTCACACTCCTGCTGTGGTGGAATTTCCTCTGCTATTTTGCTCAGATGATTGCAGTGCAACCTTTGGTGAAGGCAGGAGGGAGATCATAAAAACTGTGGAGTTATAACCTTATACACTGAGATTCTGAGATGCATTTTTCCAACCATGGTGGTTATCTAGTCTAACAGGATGTTTGTAAGCTATGGCTAGCTTCTTGGCTAACTTGTCTGGTCTGATTAAGTTTGCTGATGGATTCATTTCATGACTGAGTGTCACAAACTTAGACCATCATCAAGTCCTTCTGCTGTCATTACAAACATCGAACTTGAATGTGGTTGGACTAGTGAGGACATGCTCTTATTGTAGCATGTCTGTCGAATTAAAAAAGGACTTGTTGACCAGAGAGTGTACTGAGGTCATTTACACACGCGTACACACACACACACACACACACACACACACACACACACAGTCTCTCTGTCTCTTTGTGTTTCAATGTCTGTCTTCTGACTCTGCTGTAGCTGGTGTTCTTGCTTGTCTCCTTGGAGACTCTGTTCTCCCTCCTGGCACCCTGTGTACTGTGTCTTGTCTCGTCTGTGCCAAGTGATGTCTTTATCCTGTTTATTTACACCAGTTTCAGCTCTCCATTTGCCTCCACACTGGCCCAGTATGTGATTTAAGAAGTGGAACTGGAGCTGGAGATTGGGGGGAAACTTCCAAAAAAGAAATAAATAAAATAAATTAATAAAAAATAAATAAGCAGAGGATGCCCTTGGGTAGAGTTTGTGAAAGATATTTGTGTTGCAGTAGGAAGACAGGACAGAGGGAGAGAGCTAATTACATTGCTCAACAACCAAAGAAACTGCAGTGATAGGTGACTGAGTGTATGTGTGTGCGTCAGTGCTTGTGTGTGTCTGCGAGATGGGGAAATCCTGCAGGGTTTTCTCTTCTCATACCATGCAAGACCAGCAAAAAAGGAGAGGGGGAGACCAGTAGCAGATCTGCCTACCGTCACAGAATCCAACTATTATTTTGCAATTGCTTTTTCAGGGGAACTTCACCGCTCTGGGGGTAAGGCCCATTGCGCTGCTGTCCTCACAGTTAATTTAAGTGTTATATGACAGACAGGAGGGAAATTGTTCTTGTCTTGTTTGATGTGGTGTAAACTAGCCTGAAAATAATCACCCCAACAAAGTTCTGCTAATGATGTCTAGTGATTATGGATGGAAGGGAGGTATGTGTGTTTGATACTTTCATTCATGTTCACACATGGTTGACCACAAGCTGATGAAAATATTGCCATGCTACCAGCATTCTCAGCTGATTAAATTGCAGTATGAATTTGATGCTGGTATTGCCTCTTGCTGGTTCAGACTCCTGAAATGCTTTTCTTATTTTATTTTAGTGTTACATTTACCAGGATGCTCAGGCCCAGCCAAAATGACGGTATAGGTCCCAACCTAATCAAGCTAACGTTGACTTAAAGACGTGTACGTGGTGTTAATAGTTCATTATTCTATGCTAACTACATTCCATACAGACCAAACTTTTGACTGGTAGTATACAGCCGAAGTCTTAGGTATTTTTGCTTGATTTACAATACACACTACTGCCACCTGCTGGTGTGGAGAGTTACTTCTGTTTACACAGGTGGCAGAATGTATGTGGAAGTGCCAACGGCTGTAGTCTTAGCAGTGTGTTAATGTGCCACTTTTTGGGCCAGATGAAGGTGACTTGAAGCCGTCATTGTTGACTTTAGCCCGTTTACCACATGCACTCCGGACTATCTCTGGGTGATCAGGTCACATGATTAGAAACGATGCATAATGTTTATAACCCCAGTTTCATAAAGGGAAAGAAGTGCGATACAACAGCAGAAAGCCTGATAAATATGCCTATATTTATCAATGTTGTGCTGAGCAGATCCACTAACAGGGAACGCCCACACTCTCGCTGTGATTACCCTGAGAATGACTGGCTGTGTTCACACCCAGATTTATACCAACATTATAAGACTTTGTACTAGGGGACTGGAACGAGAAAGTCCGTGTGATGTCCGTGTGGGTTGATGCCAGTGTTTGCGTTCACACATGCAGCTCACCCAAGTGAAGTAATACTGTGAAACAGACGTACGTTGTTATAGTGCCATAGTGCTAAAATGTCTAATGGGCGTTTTTTTTATTATCCAAAGGAAGAATAAATGTATCTGGAAACAGACAAGAAATGCTTCTTCTTTACCTTCCACTTGGCAGTGGTCTGTCAATGACAGCAGCTGGCAGGCTTCCTAACAACCACACCAGCATCTAAATGGATTGAAGGGACATTTACAGGTGCATTTACATGCTTTGTAATTAGCTGCTGTATCTAGCCTGCAAATGGATATTATCACTGTCCCCCTGTCCTCATTCACCAAGCTCAGGTGGAGGACGAGACGTGTCTATGTTTGTAAGTTAGCTAGAACGCAGACTTCAACAGGAAAGCTAATGTAAGCTGTTCTTTAATTTCAGATAAAAAGCTGTTGACTTGTTTACAACTTGTTGCTAGCTGGTACGTTCTTCCTCGTTTGAACTTGATGTTTACTGTATGCACAGTGATGACTTACTCATGTTACCAGATGTTTATGTGATGTGACAGCAATGGCCCAGGGTCCCGAATGTGGCACTTAGTGTATCTCTTTAAGCCATCAACATCAAATCAGAGGTGGAACAGTTGAATGGTCGGGGTCCTTGATGCGTCCAGGTTCAGCCCGGCTCGGTATGGCATGAACGAGGTGATGAGGAGGAGGAGGAATGTGAATTACAGACATCAGAGGAAGGCTGTGAGTGACAGAGGAGGAGGAGAGATGGGAGGGAGAAGCCTGGGCAAAGGGGAGGGTTTAGGGAAATAGACTTGAGAGAGAGAGAGAAGTGGAGAGAGTTAGTGAGTGTGTGTGTGTGTGTGAGTGAGAGGGAGAGACAGAGGAAAAGAGAGCAACAGAGAGCGTGTGAAGCACGCTGCCAGCGCTTGCTGTGAACAGGGACAAGCAAGAGAGTCACACATACCCTCACACTCATACACTTTCGCACACACAACCTCACACTCATACACTTTCGCACTGTGCCGCTTCTTGACACACACATGTACACTGAGAGGCGCCTCGCTTGGGATACAAACACTTTTCCCGGTCTCTCTCTTTCTCTCAAACACACATGGACACACACTGTGGAGCTGGACTCAGCAGAACCAGAGCGGACTACTGTCACCTGTCAATGAGAGACTCTTGCATAGGCGCCGGCAATCCAGCATCTAGCGGCAGCATGTGTGGCTGAAGGACACAGCGCTGTGCTCTACTGTGGTGTAGCGCGCTGCTGAGAGAGTTGGAGAGCCTGATCTGACAGAGGGGATAGATAGACTCATTGCACTCCCTCCCCCTCTCCCTCTTTCCTTTTTCTCTCTGTGTCCCTGTCTGTCTCTCTATCCCCACGCTCTCTCATTCATGAATGTCACCTCTATCCCTGGGAAATGCTGGATTTATCAAGCCTCTGTCTTTTTCCCTTGTTCTCTCAGGCTGCAGACAAAAGCAAGGGTGATGCCAGGAGAGCTTGAAAGAAAGGATATAAGTCACGCTCAGTCCAGCATCGTCTGTCCGCATCCCCTCATCCTTGTCCCGTCTCGTGGAGCTAACACCTCAGGTCGGACGGGCTCTACTTGTTCTTCCACTTCTCTCGCTGTGACATTGTTTTGAATGGAGGAATTTTACAGGTGAAGGAAAGAAAGGCAAGGGGCTGCAGTGTGTCCCAACAGTGTTTATTGGTGTTTTGGTTTTTGTCCCATTGAATCAGAGCAGGCTTCTGCAGGATTAAGTGAGTCAAGAGGACTAAATGTGATTTTTGTGTGTTTTCACAATACAGTGAATGATTCTGTTACTGAAACCCTTCAGACAGGATTGAGTCAAAGTTCCCAGGATCTCCAGGAGGGGGGAAAGAGTACACTCGGACTGGGACAGAGACATCAGGGAACACTGGATGCAGTACAGTCGTTTTTAAGTGGATAACAACATGACTTGTCCCATCAGAGAAACAGCAACGCATCAAGGCTTCACCTGAACCAGAATCCAGTGTGAAAACAAATATCCAGAAGGACGTTTTAAG
>OMLM01003766.1:18933-62959 GCA_900302695.1 Helostoma temminkii | reverse complement strand
GAAATGTAAAGGAGTGGACTGAGCGATCAAACTGACAACAGGTTCGTCAATTGCAGTGAAAATGACCCATTTTTAATTCTAAGTATCAATACACATTTACATTTATCAATTAAAATAGCAATTAGTGGCCTAATCCGCCATTTAAACGGTCAAATGACCACAAGTACAGGTCTTAGTCATAAAAATCCTTCAAAACAAACATTAACTGTTAAGCCCTGGGTTTACTGTGCTCTATATCTGTCTGTATCGTTTCAATAACCGCATAATTATTAAAACAATTGTTTGTTTCGTGCGTAAAATATCACAAATCGAGACACAGTTTCGTCATTATTCTCTGGAGGGAAAATTTTTATTATTTTCAAAACGTTAAACATTGATTAATAATCATAATTACATCTTATTAATCTTAACAAAATAAAAAATGAAATGTCGCTTTATCTTTGATATGTCATAGTAAGCCAAGTACACTCTCCCCACATCGGCTCA
This sequence comes from Helostoma temminkii, assembly GCA_900302695.1. Classification (NCBI taxonomy): domain Eukaryota; kingdom Metazoa; phylum Chordata; class Actinopteri; order Anabantiformes; family Helostomatidae; genus Helostoma; species Helostoma temminkii. The sequence goes on along the minus strand of OMLM01003766.1, from coordinate 62,473 downwards.
TACAAATTACGTGCCATGGATGGCTTTTATTATGAAAGTCCAAAGCAGAAGTAGTCATATTCATCATTATAGTCAGATTAGTACTTTCTTTATCCACAGTTCTTCTGCCGTCGGTCCCTGAGGTTGTGATCTTCCACTATAGGACTGCTCTTCTGTAAACACGCCAGAAGCATGTAATGTGCTGTGTGTGAAGGCTAGAGAGGGCAGATCACCGCTGGACACCGCTGCTGTCCGGCACCACGGGGTCGCGCTTTTAGGGCCACTTAAGACCCTAATTTCTATTTTGGCTAAAATCTGCTGAAATCCAGAAAATGGATCCTTTACGGAATGGAAATAATTGTGAGGAAGACTCGCAGTATCCCGAGGAGGAGGAAGAAGTGGATCCAAGGATACAGGTGGGATTTTAACCGGTTTCAAGATGTGGCCACTGCTAAAAGTGACATTGAAATAATGTAATGACTTACGAGATATAATTTTGAGGCGCAGTGTTTGGAACATCACATTTAGAGAAGCACTTAATAAAATATGACTATGATATATTGTTATTCCAATAATTAACTACTGAGTGAAAGCTTCAACTGTCCTTTCTGATAATTCAGTAAAATGATACATATATTTATGATAAAACACAGTGAAGGCTGCCTGCTGAGTGAACAGTAAAGACCCACACTTTTTATCACACTCTCTCTTCTTCTGTATTTCCATGCGTCCCATGTTGTCAACACAAAGGGCGAACTGGAGAAGTTAAACCAGTCCACAGATGACATTAACCGCTGGGAGAGTGAGCTGGAGGTAAGTGGGAACACCACCGCTGTTACTGCCTCTCCCTGCTGGGGTAAACACTTCCAGCCATCACTGAGCTGCACTGCAGCTTCAAACCATTTTAGACTCAAAATCTCCTGTTTTACTCTAACCAGGAGAGAAATCCTATCAGTGCTGATCATTAATCTTTTTTCCAGCTGGTTGTGTGTGTGTGTTTTCCTGGCAACGGGTCGTAGCTTTGAAAGCGTACACACAGAATATCTTGCAACAGTGGAAATTTCCTGATCACAAAATTGTGGAAAAAGTGAAGCTGCAACTCTCAATACCACAGAAAAACACTTGTGCTGTATGAACTAACCGTAATGTGAACGGTAAATATGATATTTCATTGGCACATTTAGAGCGATTGAAATCTGGAGTGTTTTCCTTGTTTCCTTGCAAATCTTTTAAGAGGAAAAAGGCTGTAAAACATACGTGGGACAGCAGAAAGATGGTTTTATTCTGTAGTGTTACAAGAGTAACTGTCTAACAAATGTAAAAACATTCCAGAGGCCGACCGCGGTTTTACTTTCCTCAAATAGGCCTCTTCTGTTTCTCATTAAACCCTCACATCCAGACTCCACAAGCTCGAGCAGGAATACGTATAACAACAGACAAGACAGAGAGGATTGAAGTTGTATTTAGTGTGAATGTTGGAACTATTGCTATATATTATTATTATAGTTTTCAAAATAAATACAAGGAAATTATTATCCAGATTCTGGTTGACATGAAGGAATTAGGTTCTGTCTGCTTTTTATATTATTCGTACTTATTTCCTGCTCGTGTCATTATTTTAAAGAAACAGTTAACATTACTTATTAATATACACATACAACAGGAGGAGCGGAATAATGTGGAAGTGCAGCTGGCGGTTTTCCTGCAGAGCCTGGAGTTGATTAAGGATGTTGTACAGTAGATTCCTAGGATTCGGGAAAGGCTGAGGTTAAATCCACATGCTCAGATATGAGCTGCCAACATAATGCTTAACATCTTATGTGCCCTGGCAGAGACACAGTGTAAAACCATGTGTGTGGCGGACAGAGAGGTGAAGGCAAGAAGTCCAAATGTGTGTTCCTTCATCAGCTACCAACAATGTACGAACAGTAAAATGCTGCGTCATTGTCGTTTCGCAGGAACAGGAAGTCAGGGAAGGTTATGATGTCACAGGAAATGTGTTTCCTGGAGTGCGCTCTCTCACTTTTCCCTCTTTAAACCCTTTTTTATTCCTCTCCGTCAGTTTAATGAACAGGATGCAGGTGCTGCTGCCTTTCAGACCTTGGATTAAGCTCCCTGTCCCATTGGTCCTCATGTCGAAACATGCACACACACACAGGCTGTATAAAATATCCATGATTTCATAATTTGATCTGGATCATTTTAAAGTTGCATGATTGGAAGGTGGCCTAACAACTGGAAGAGCGTGAGCTCATGCCAGCAGCTACTGCTTCCAAATGCTTGTGCTAATCTGTGTGTGTCGTGCTCACCTTCACAATGCTACTGTACCAACCAGATTTTTATTTATTTATTTAAACCCGTCTTTTATCAGCAATGTTTCCACCTTCACAAAGGTTTTGCAGTATTATGACAGTAGACTGGCTGATCTATTTGTAAGATAATATCTTTGCGTGTCTGCGTGTGCAGGACTGCCGTCAGCGGTTTCGTGCAGTCCTGGTTGAAGCAACGGTGAAGCTGGATGAGCAGGTGAAGAGGATCGGACGAGCCGTGGACGATTCCAAACCGTACTGGGAAGCCCGCAAAGTAGCAAGACAGGTACGCGTGGAGTGACAGAGAGTGTGAGGGCAGGATTACTGAGGATTAGCTATGAGAAGTTAAAAGAGCTCAGTTTATATTTACACAAAGGAGGCTCAGTCACATGAAGTCTATTTTTAAAGTCAGTCACACCTTTGTATCCTTAGACAGTGCCACACACACACACACACACACACACACAGCAGCTCAGTGCAGGGAAGATGTGTTGTTACACAGAAATCTAGAAATGTTTTTCACGATTTGACTTTCTCCCTTTAGTGGTCTTTGTGGTTTTATGCTCTCTGCTCTCAGTGCAGATACATGCAGAGCAGTGCAACTGCTCCAAAGCTTAGCACACATACCTGCGGTGTTCCATTTCCACTAGGTCGTGTCCTTTACTGTCCAGTAGCTCCAGCCTGTTGAAGCTTCGATCTGACTGGACAGAACCAGAACTTAGAGTTCCGCACCCTCCACCATATCTGAGCCAATAAGCAGCTAATGAGTCATTCGTCAGAAGGCTGACATTTGTGTGTCAGAGCTGAGCTGTCACACTGAAATAGATTGTGTACTTTGTGTTTGTGTGTGTCCTTGGTTATCTCTGTTGCAGTATGACAAACTATTGTACCTGCTGGTGTCGTCCCCGTCTTGCAGTAGCACGAGTGTCAGGGATTACTGGGTGGTTTTTAAATTTTGTTCATGTGAAAGGATCAAAAGCCTTCTTTGTTTTGTGTGTTTGTGTGTGTGTGTGTGTGTGTTGTCAAGGAGGTTTGAACAGAGCAAAGCCAGTGAAGGCATTTAGTTAAACTGGCCTATTGTCTGGTCTTGATTTATAGATGAATATTTAATATTTAATACATGACCTAGTTTTAAAGGGATTCGAATGCTTACCCTCACTGACCCCATCACAACACGCAAACACACACTGACATTACTGCACCTACCCCCATCCATAAGCCTCATCCCCCAACCCCCCATGTTTTCCTCCATACATTCCAACAGATTAGGAGGGTGGTGTATAGGAATTTGCCTGCACTGTCCTGTGTTTTGTCATTTTCACTCAGCATTCTCATTATGTCTGTCTGTCTGTCTGTCTGTCTGTCTGTCTGTCTGGCTCTTTCTCTCTTGCACTCCCTCTTTCACCTCTGTGTCACCTCCTGATGTAGTAAATGCAGTGAATTTCTAGAGACAAAGATGTGAGACAGGGTGACAGTGTCTGACACGTGAATTTAAAATGTGTCTGCACACACACATAAACACACATACATGTCAAAAACACCCTTTAGCAGGAATTTATGAACAACAATGATGCATATATGAGGTTTGAGAGTATTTCAGGATAAAACCAGTGTATTGTTTGCTTGGTAAGCACTTATATTGGGGGTCGCATGACATCAGGTTAATAACTGATAACATTGCCCGTCATTCATGCTGTCTCATGCGCAGCAGACTTTTGTGATAACAATAAACTGCACACCTATGTTTTTTTAAGGTGTGTTACTCAGCAAGAGAAAGGAAGTGTGCTGGTACTTTGTTCTGTGAAGGACAGGTATCTTTTTGTGTGACCTTTTATCTTCAACTTGACATGAAACAGTCAAGCTAAAGTTTTAGTTCCTTTTCTGTTCCTCCGACATGGTTTCTCCTCATCAAATATCCATCATGCTCCTTCTGTTTTGCCTGCCTTGCCCCCCCCGATTTCCGGGCGCATGGGAAATGGGTCATGACGAGGGACAGAAATGAGGAATTCATCTTTGCCAGATTGTCAAGCTAACAGATTACAGGCAAACCGTTATCTTCCCACTCCCGTCCCTAGCTTCACTTTCTTAAAGAAGCCTTGGCAGCCTTGAACAACATCTCTAACCACAGCGGCACTCAGATATCCCAGCAACACAAAATATGCCAGTTTGAGTTTTCTACATTTAGCATGAAATTGTGCAGGGGAGGACGCCCTCGTCACTGTCGGAGCCCTTATCATAAACATGCTGAAGTGGCAGAGTGTCATGTTACACAGGATAATGTCACAGAAAGCCAGAGAAGGCCATGAGAAAATGTGCAACAGCTGAGATACGTTTTCAAAGCCTGTTATTTTAAATCTGTTTAATGCCTGCAGTGACTAACACAGCAATTACCCTGAAGTGTTTTAAGTGCCTAGGTTTGGTTTTATGCCCCATAGCTTTTCTGTCTTAGTTCATTTCCCTGCTCTTTGCATTTGATAAACCCACCAACCTTTATAGTATCTATTCAGGAGGATAAACACCAGCATGAATAAATGCCAGTGTGGCTAATTTGTGAATAGGCAGCTGCTTACTAAGATCACCCCTAACTTTAACTCATAGTTGTTATATAAGGTGACAGTATGTTATGCTACACATTATTGAAATGCCCCCTGGGACAAAGTAAATCAGTGCAACCATTTACCATAAATCATTTTGATGCAAGGCATTTTAGTACTTTAGTAGAGACATGCCAACAGAAAATACCCTTGGAAAGTGTTTATTATTGAAACTATGAAAGTGTGTATATAGTCATAACATGTATGAATTGCTTTATTGTATATTTAAAATGCCCATTTAACTGTAACAATGGCACACAATAATCCATTCAAAATGCTCAGGGATGATAACCCAAACTAGACCATTAAGTTTGTTTCTATTGCAGTACTACAGTACTGAAAGACAGATCATGCAGTAGTTATAGTAATGTAATAGTTGAAACAGAATAAAAACTGACTGACTGCCACTGTTCAGAGCAAGTGATTTCACAGAGGCATTGCAGGGGGTCGATACCATCAAACTGATGCACTGAATCAAAACGAATCCTAGGAAGGTCTGGAGCTGCACAACATTGGATGCCTCTGATGCAAGTAACATTATACACCAGAGTTTTTCACTATCAGTTTTCTAAGACTTTTCAATCTCTCAAAATGAAGCTTACAATATGTGCAGAAGGACAATGAATCGAGATTCAAAGATAACGGTCTCCACTTGATTTACAAGTATGAATATTGTTCAAAGATTATGATCTCAGTTACTGTAAACGTTCAATCTTGGTGTTCAGCCAGTAAATTGACCTTTAAGTCAGGGCCAGAGAGTGGGTCCAAATATGTCCAGTGTGATGGGAATAATCCTCCTACTGACTGTGGCTGTGGGCAGGAATGACCTCTGACAATGTGTCAGATTTTCTTATTGACAAAACTTCTTTTTGTCTATTGGATCAAGGCTCAGTTGTCTTTCTGAGTGTGTGATGCAGACTTAGTTCCTCAATGGCTGTCATAAGAAATCAGCCTCGGTGCCTTCAGAGGCAATGTGGGTCATAAATTAAACACACACACACACACTGGAAGAGGCGCATAAGCACTGCTTCATTTATTTGTGAGAACAAAAGTTGGTGTCAAAACATACAGTATAACTAAAGGTTTGAATGATGTCTGTGATTTAAGCTCCATGTCAACTTTCTCATGCTTGTCACTTTTCATGATGTCAGAATTGTGTTAAATCTCAGTGTATCATGAAACCTCCTCGGCATTAATTATTCAGTATTTTCCTATAGGACACTTATAGTTACTGGTTTTCACGTTTGATATGATGCAACCAAAGCTCTCTCTAAACTGAAGGCTCAGATTGAAGCTCAAAAGGCCACTCAGGAGTTCCAGCGGGCAGTGGAGATCTTGCGGGCAGCCAAGGAGACTATTGCCCTGGCTGAGGAGAGGCTGCTGGAGGAGGACAGTCGTCAGTTTGACTCTGCCTGGCAGGAAATGCTCAACCACGCCACACAGAGGGTATGAACGCCCTATCCTAGCAGAAATATTCAGGATGATTCTTCTGAAATTGCTGCTTGTTTTGTAGGGTTGAAATAAGCCTTCTTATCGGATTGTTTCAGGTGATGGAGGCAGAGCAGGCGAGAACGCACAGTGAAGCCGAACACAAAAAGACAGCAGCCAACTACAACTCCTGTATCAACCACATGAGACAGTTAGAGAAGAAACTCAAACGCTCCATTAACAAATCCAGGTTTGTGATTTTGTCTCCTTTGTGCTAGACTGGAAACAAGTTCGCCCCTCCTCCGCTTGGGCCTCTTTATATGTGAGTGTGCTTGTGTGTGAGAAAGAGAGGCTTCATTTACGTCGTGTGATGAAGTCCAGATGTTTCGTGTGTTGGCAGTGCAGCGTTGGGGCTGTGCTGCTTTTGTAAGAGCCAAGGAATGTGACTGCTCACAGAGGAGTGTTATTCTTCCAGCAGTTTCTCCATGTTTCTGTCTCAATTTATCTTCTTTTTCTCTGTCTGCAGGCCATATTTTGAACTGAAAGCCAAATATTACCTACAGCTTGAGGTATGTAGTGTATATATGTTTAATGGCTATATGTGCCGATTCAATATGTAGCAATTAAAACACACATTTGTAGCCTTGTAGGTCAGTTCGTGTGTAGGTCCACCACTTTGGCCTAGTCTTGGATATTTTCTCATTCATGTCCCCCTAGTGTCTATATTAGGTAAAAGTTTCCCAAGTGTGTCCAAAAGCTGCAAAACTTAAAGATTAATGTTAAATTAAACTGCTAAACGTTGTCAATATTATACCTGCTAAATTTCAGCATGTTAACGTTGTTATTGTAAGTTTAACAGCCTGAAATTAGCATTTAGCTCCAGAGCACACCTATGCACTATATGTACGTACAGCTTATACTAAGAAAGATATTTTTTCTAGCAACTGAAGCGTCATGTGGATGAGCGCCAGGCCAAACTAGTGGTCGCTAAGGCAGAATACCGCGCAGCACTACGCAACCTTGAAAGCATCTCTGAGGAGATTCATGCACAGCGACGTTCCCTCGCCATGGGAACCAGGGAGCAGGGTGTAGGCGCGGAGGGAGACGGCAGCAACGATGACATCTCATTCAAGATGGAGTCCGATGGTCTGTCAAGTGAGTGAAGCTCTGTGTCGAGTAATCATCCACGTCACCCCTCCACATTCTGAGTTTTCTTTTGTTTGGTTGCTTTTAGTTGTTTTTAGCATCTGTGCGTGTCTGCATGTTTAAAACATGTATCTGTGTGCGTATATGTGTTTCAGTGGTGTCAGTGTCAATCGACGAAGAGGGCAGTCATGGTAGCAGCTCAGAGGAGGAGAGCGACACTTATTCTAAATCCTCACCCCAAGCAATGTCCTCCTCACCTTCTTCTTCATCCACACATCCTTCCACTTCTGCCTCCATCCCGCTCAACATGCCCTACCCCTACCCCTCCTCCTCGCTCTGCTCCTCTCTCTCATCCCCAGTCCCCTCGTCCTTCCCCTGTACTGGGGGTTTGGAGTTAGCGAGCCCCTGTAGCTCTCATGAGCCAGACTCATTGTGCGGTTCTGGGCATGCCTCACCTCTCCTGGGTCCTCGGAGCCAATGTAGTGGAGCTTCTTCTCCAGACTGTGACCAAGAGAGAGGTGTGTGTTCATCACATAAGTAGACTTGTGATGTGATTCTTCATCCTGTGTGTTTGGAAACAATGTGCATTGTTGTCGTTGTTGTTGAGCCTTATCAAAATCTTTTTGTTTAATCTGTGCATAGATTTGTATAAACTATAGTTTGTGGTTTTAGAAGCAATTACTGTACATACTGTAGCTATTTTTGGCAAATAATAGAACTTTGGTGCAGCATCTATAGCTGCTTCACTGGACTAACGATAAGCTAACCAGGTCTTCAAAGCTCAGCTCTCCTTTGCTAACTTAACTCGCGAACGTGACACTGATAATAATGTTTTCATCAGACTCTGGGGAAAATTCTCATAATTTCCATATGTTACTAAACCAGGGGATAATTTATTCCTAAGTAATAGTACTTACAGTTGTTCTATTCCTTCATTGAGTATTGTAAATTACCTTTTTAAAAATTTTTTATTTAATTTGCACATTTATTAACCTCTGCATCTGCTTTTTCTTTCTGTGTGCTCCAGGTGACCGAGCAGAGGGAGCAGAAGCCACAGTGGAAGACGGTCTGAACAAACTCACCTTAACTGTTGCACAAAAACAAGAAAGGGACTCTCGAGATGAACAACCCGACCCCGATTACATTAACCCTGAAGCCTCCTCTCCCAGCTCTTCCTCTACCGTTCTGCTACTGAACACTGTCTAATGAACACTCAAAACTGACCTGGCAGAAGACGTGGATGGGCAGAATGAAGTGCCCATGGCAAACGATGAGATAGTACCTTCGCGAACCAGACTGACATGATGTCACAGTATTCATCAGTGGTGTCACATTAAAGGTGCTATGTGTACAGCAGTATATTTGACAGTCACAAACCATGTTGATGTAACATGTTAGAGCAGGGCAAATTGAATGGTTTTCTCAGTTTGACACCCATGGTATTAGAAGCAGTAGTGTTATTGAAAACATTTCCCATAAATATTGCAGATCTTATTCCATACATCTTGTGATCTATCGATAGTTTCCTTTGCATACTGTAGTCTTAATGTGAATAGTGAGCCTCTTTCCTGGATCTGAATATCCACGGGGATCAAAATGGGATCAAACAGGCTGTTTGATGTTGGATCGTTTCTCAATTCCTCCTGAAACTCAAACATAAAACAAGGAGACTTTTGTGGAGGAATAGCTGTCAAGGAAGAAACTGGAGCACAGTCCTGAGCATTAAACCTGAGAGACTTAAGTTGGGACTGAACCCTTTGAGACATGAATGGTCTTCCATTGACACTTGTGAGTGAGTGAGTGAGTGAGTGAGTGAGTGAGTGAGTGAGTGAGTGAGTGAGCGAGTGAGTGAGCGAGTGAGTGAAATTCATATGTGTGGCTGAGTGAGTGATTTTTTTAAGGTGCGTGTGTTGTGTTTTTGACACATGTTGTTTGTATTTGTTAAAATACTACCCTGTGGTACAGATATTCTATATTTATACTCCTGTATTCTTGTATATTAATAGTGTTTTGTGTGTACTGTTGCAATTATTTAACACTAAATAAGCAATAAACATTTGCTTCATGTAACATAGAGTGCTGTGAAAAATATTTGATCCCTTCTTGATTTTATTTATGCATATGCGTCACACTAAATTATTCAGATCATCAAACAAATTTTAATATTACACAAAGATAACCTGAGTAAATACAAAATGCAGTTTTTAAATGATGGAGGAAAAAGGAAAAAGCTAAACCAAACCTGCCTGGCCCCGTGTGAAAAAGTAATGGCCCCCCTGCTACACTGTGATTAACCACATTTGTTTGGAAAGCTGAGTTCAATTTCACTTGGCAGATCTGGGTCTGGTTATTTTGAGGCCATCCAAACTGCATGGCCCCGTGTGAAAAAATAATTGCCCCTAAATGTAATAACTTGTTGTGCCACCCGTGCAGTCTGCAGTCAAGCTTTTGCAATAACTGGTAATGAGTCTTTCACATTGCTGTGGAGAAAATTTGGTCTTCTCCGCAGAATTGTTTAAATTCAGCCACATTGGAGGGTTTTCAAGCATGATTGTCACAACATCTCGGATTTAAGTCTGGACTTAATACCTCCGGACTTTTTTTTGAGCCATTCAGAGGTAGACTTGCTGGTGTTTTTTTCTTGCTGCATAACCCAAGTGCATTTGAGCTTAAGGTCAACTGATGGCTGATGATTCTCCTTTAGGATTTTCTGGTAAATGATCTGAATCATTTAAATGTGACATATGCTAAAAAACATTTTAAAACTGAAAAGTAATTTTTCACAGCGCTGTATTTTCACTGTACAATTACATAAGATCATTGCACAAACTATATTTAAAGTTAAGGTATAGTTTAAACTGAGATGTCTGTTTTATTGGAAATTAGCAGCGTGGTGTTTTTAACAGCCAGGTTCACATGAAGTAAGGTCAAAATAACATTATGTATTAATATGGATCATAAATTCTCTGTTGGGTTGTTATGTTTGCCTCTTGGTTGACAGCACAAAGAGTTAGAGAGAAGGACAGAGAGGGAGGGATGGAGTCAGCAGAAAGACAGAGCGCCTGAACCAGGTGAGTAAGTGGTCAGCTAGATTATAGGGATAATACCAACTTCTATTCACACGTCATTTTAATTTCATGCTGTTAGTTCACGTTCTTTATTTATTCAGTATTTTGTATAATCCCATTACTTTTATAAACTAAGTGCTATATACAACATTATAGTATGTTTTCTCAGATTTAATGGTGTCTTTCTAGTTAAATACAGTTTATTAGTTGCAGTTGACAGTATTAGAAATGTGGTCAGGACAGAGTATCTGAAAACACTGATAGAAACAAATGTACTATATCTAAGTTTGCTGTTGTTATTTCTGAACCTCCCCTCTAAAAGGTCTGGTCCTAGCATTGTCCCTGCTGCATAAAACCAGCTGTTCTTTCATGACTCACGTCTGAAGTACCATCTTCAGGCGAAGCACATTCTTGCGGTCAGCAAAAAGAGGTCACCAAGCCAAGCTCACGGCACTTTCTTTATTTCTGTTTGTTTGTAACACAGGTAAATCCTGGCATTTTAAACGTGTGGTTAATTGCAATTTATGACTGTGATTAACTTGATTAAATGTTTGAACTGATTGACGACATTACATCTAATAAAATGTCACTGTTCCAGCATGACTCATGATTCTTTCACTTCAAATTAGTTTTTCTGAACTGGTATTTTTTAAATTTCACTGTGACTGATAATAATTACTGTCACTTTTTTCAAATGGGAATGGTAGACAACAGAGCATTCAATATTTAAATTGGATTTAAATATGTTAAATGAACAGATATGACCGGAAAAAGCCACAGTGCTGAGTGCCACAACCACAGAGTTCAATCTATTAGTTTAAAAGTTTTCTTTCCTGTTTGATCTCTGCACCAAGTTTTGATCATCAACACTCAGTTCTTAAAAACTAGGTCATCGCAGAAAATGTACTTAATTGCTTAATTTTTCTTTTCCCTCTCACTGCACTGAACACACACAGTGACTTTTTAGGTCCAGCAGGCCGCTCAGCTCTTGCACTGTTATCTCATGACTTCAGTTAGTGCCCTGAGCTTCGTACCTGACAAGGCTCAGTTGAGAACAGATGTAATTGTGTCTGTCAGTCCCTTCATTCTTCTGCTTGTCTGAACACGTTTCTAAAAGCATAATGTCTTTCACTGAAGGCTGCATGTGTCATGTCAATCTGTGCCAGCATGGCCGTAAACCTAAGTCAAGGTAAAGCTTTCAATTCCAGTCATGTTCAGATACTGACATCTAGTGACAGGTTTTGGTTTTGTATGTGATCTTCAACTTCAGATTATCTGTGACAAATAACTTATATTCAAACTCATTATTTATGGGTTTTGTTAAGCTTAACCACAACTAGGATATATTTATTACATTCATTTTTCAATATATAATTAATTACAATTTAACATTTTATATAACTGTTTCAGGAGGAGTTTTTTTATTATTAGTTATTTAACATGTTAAGACAGTTTCATTTAGCGTAAAAGCACAAATCTGTCCCATCAGGGTTTTAAATAACACTCTCTTTTTATAGACCCTACATGTGAATTAGTAAAACCTCCACAAAAACCCTATAACAGGAAAACATGGAGAAACCTGAGAAAAGCGAGACTGAGACTCAAGACGAAGAGAGCAAGATGACAAGTTTCCACCATTTTGCATTACTAAAAAAAACATTTTTTATGTTATCTCACTGTCACATAAATTGTGCACATAGAAGGAATTTTGTACTAAACGATTTTGGAGCATTTTGGATTTGACTATGAAGACTAAAGCCTAAATTATATTTAAAAAATGTGATTATACGCTTACATGCACTGATGCACATAAAGTGCTTTTTGTGCCTCAATTGTTGTTAGAAGGGTTTTTATTTTGCCAGCATGGAAAAGAGGAACACTTGCTACAAGCAAGTAGCAGACTTGAAATACAGACTTGAAATTTTGTGAACACATCCTTTACTTTACCATCAATACCAGTATAAAGACTGCATCCAGACAGCATTTTAACAAGTGGAAGTCACTGCTGATTCTTGGACAACACACATTTTTCCAACTCTGTCTTAAGCATTGGCAAATGCCAATATGGACAAATGAATTGGTTTTAATGACCAACACTTATTTCAGTGTACATATGCACATGTGTGTAGTTAGTTGGGTGGAACAACTGTGCTGAATCTTCCAGGGTCATGAACATACATTTTGTGGATACTCTCTGATAATATTTAATTAAAATTTCTAAAGAAATCACAATTTTGTAAAAGGCATCTCAATGTGTCAGTGTAAACTGGCACTTTGGCCTCACACCTTAGGAACTTTGAATAATCTCCTTTTATTACTGCATCATTACCTTTTACAGCACTGATCCTCCTTTCTGCAGTCAGCACAAATGTTTATCACATGACTCTTACATGTCTGCATATCCTGGTACAGTCAAAAACACCACAGGACACTTCGTCATGTCCTGAACAAATGCCAGGTGGTCTAACCATGCAGACAGGTTGATACTGGCCCAGCTGCCTCCACATTTTGCGTTGCGCAATTACCTAGCATTGAGAAATGTCCAATGTTTCGCATTAAACTGTTCTCTGTGGTGTGAAACCTCCAGACAGAATGTTTTTAACATAATTTTAAACGTGAACTCCAGACTACACAGAAAAGGTACTTTTCCGAAGTCTCTTGTCATATGACACAAATCACATGATATCAGTGCCATTTAAACCCTCCCCTTGAATCCCATTGGTGGACACTGTCCACACAGCAACATGATTGGTCGACACATGATTAACAGCTTATTTGTTGGGTTTTATTTAACCTGTTTTGGACTAGCTACTGAGCTCATGTGCATCAGTTCCGTCTCAGTGTAGCTGAGCTGTTTTTCTTTCCTGTATTTCTGAGCCCACAGGAGAAGTAATGCAGTGCTGGTGCCTCGCAGCTGTTTTGTTGTGGGCTGCCACAGGTAAGAGACAACATTTAGCTTAGCTCGTCATGCTAGCCAACAGCTAGCTGTTATCACACAGTGGCTTCTGCTGAATTATATTATTATTCTGTCGTTATATTATTCTGATGCGAATTCCGTCAAACTAAAACTAAACTAAAACAATGTCCATTTAGCTTTAACTTGTCTCTTATTGCTTATCACATGCAACCAAAGGCTTGTGTGTGAACCCGGAACAAACTAGACACATCCCAGATAAACACTAGCTAAGTGTTGGAAACACTTATTATTTGCGTTACTTATTAAAAGTATGATCAGAATCTATCACCACCACTTCATGCCTCTGTTAGTGATGACATGCTGAGAGGAGAGCAGTCATCATGTATATTAATGGTCTATAAAGTAGATTACATATCTGTAACACAACTGGAAATGTAGCTTTCTAAGCATCTTTCAACTGTTCCCATCTTATCTGATTTTTCAGCTACAGAAGGAAAAGCAGTCCCCAGCCTTCCTAATTTTGGGAAAAGCTATCATGTCAAAGGTAAACAGCACAGTTATATGTCAGGACTTCTTTTTTTTCTATCTGTGCTGAACCTCATTACATAATTGTTTCATGTTTACATTGCAGGAGTGATTTCTTTGCCCTATGCTGAGATTCGGGAGCCATTTGAAGCCTGGTTAGACCTAGCGGCAAATTCCAGCCGAATAGACTACTACCATGGTAGGAAACCTCTTGACCGCTAGCTGTTTTTTCTTTTAAACCACACTCTGTATTTTCTTTCTGCTTGATTGGATCAGTGATTTGAAACTGAGAGGCTGTTGTGTCAGACCATAATGACCAGAGCGGAACATAATCATGCAGAACATAAATAAAGAAGTGAAAAGGAATGAATGAGCACTTTTGGTGAACTTGGTCTGTTGACTCGTCTTACATACTCATGTGACTCTGACAATGACTGATGGGAAAAGATGAAACGTAGACTTGCTGTGTCAAGTTCAAGGTAATGTATAGCTCTACATTTTATTATGTCGCTTTAAACACCGATAGGCCAAGTGTCGACGTACCAGTTTGGGGCGCAGCAGCAGTGGGGCGTTGCCTACAAAATCTCACCTGAGACAACAGAGGTGGAGCTGAATGTGATGAAGTGTTTCCAGGTCAATGGGACACAGAATGAAACGGTCACACCACAGGCTTCACTGCCAGATGTGATGGGCTTCCAGGTGTGTGTCTGCGTAAAAATCATTGGTTTAGTATTTAAGTATTAAATTAATACGTTGAATGTAAATCTCGTCGCCGTAATCGCACTTGAAGACCAAAGGTTTCTTTGAGGAGTTTTACTGCATGGCACCAGGTCACATCCTGGATTCATTTACAGTAAACTAAATGTTAGTAAACAGACTTTATTGCCATGTCTTTATTTCCCCCCTTAGTTTCTAAGGATGGAGTACTACGCAGGTTCCCTGTGTGAAGTGTGGCAGAACGTCACTACGGTGGGTTCCAAGAAGAACACATACACACTGTGGGTGACCCGCTCAGAGAAAGATGCAGATGGAAACGAAGGTCCCTCCATACCTCTCCATTACGAGATGATGGGATACAACACATTGCTGGGCTCCCACTATGACAAATACTTGGTGGACTACAAAGAGTTCAGCACTCATGTGGACTCCAAAGTCTTCTCACTGCCTGAAGGTCTGTGCCCTGCTGAATCTAATGTTTCGGGATGTTTTAGATGATTCGCTAAGAAGAGACTTTATTCTAAATGGTGTTGCTCCTGTAGGGATGACCTGTGGAGGATTTCCTGGTCCTGGAGTGGAGCATCACATGTTGGCCAATCCAATGAAGGAGCTCATCCACACCTCAGCTTCAGGCCACTCGCAGCGCATGTTCAATCACTTCAAGGAGAAGTTCCAGCGTTGGTACAACGACGAAAGAGAACATGAGCAGAGGGAGCATGCTTTTCTTCATAACCTCAGGTGAGAACTTTGATATTAACAAGCTGCGTCTCTGATCCAGCATGGTGTGAAGTTGTAATTAATGGATTTCCGCTGCCATGGGGCCTGTTCCCTTGTTGTAGGTACGTACACTCCATGAATAGAGCACGGCTGTCCTTCTCTCTGGCTCTGAACTCGCTGTCAGATCGCACCATGTTGGAGCTGGCCACTATGAGGGGAAGGAAACAAAGAAAGACCCCAAACAGAGGGCTCCCGTTCCCCTCCATGTTGTACAAGGGAGTGAAGCTGCCTGATTCACTTGACTGGAGGCTTTATGGTACATATACATGTTTAATAAAGATGTATCTCTATGGCAGAACATAAACATTTTTAACCCCAGCTCTGCTCTTTCAGGTGCTGTGACCCCAGTGAAGGATCAGGCTATCTGTGGCTCCTGCTGGAGCTTTGCCACCACTGGATCAGTAGAGGGCGCTCTCTTTCTAAAGGTGAGAGGATTAACAGCAGCTTCTCCCAGAGTCACTGGCTCCACTCCAATGTTTTTAACTGATGGACTCTCTTCCTTATGCTCTTTGAAGCCACAGATGCTCAGTTTGGAACATCATCTGCTCACATTTGCTTGATTTGCTTTGTTCTTATGTTTGGTGTTAATCTATTAATGACATTTAAATCTGTTGCAGATTTTATAATCTGAAGGGAAGTAGGCCATGTAGGCTGGAAAATACAACAAATTCAATAGAAACAAAGATGTAATACAACAAGGTTGTTTGATAAATGGATGAATGATAAAGGTGGGAGGTTAGGTTAGTTCTAAGTCAATGTGAAAGAAAATGGTGACTATGAAATGCATGGAAATCTTGTTCATTTACTTATTTTAGACTTTTTTTCTAATAGTAGACCGAGGATGTTTTTCAAAAGTGAAAAGGTGACATTATTGCATCATGTCAGGATAACATTTGAAACTGATTAGTGAATTAATTTCTACACACATCTGATGCTCTTCAACGGAGGTGTATTAGTTTTGCTTCCATTAAGAAAAGTGTCTTTGTGGCCAACAAGAAGTCCTCCCCTTCATCCTAGGGGCAAAGCCGCAAGTCGATTCACAATTTTACGTGACAGACTCGACTGTGTGAATAAATAAAACTGAGTGAATGTCTGCTTTGGCGTGCCTCCATCCCACTGAAGGCAAAGCTCAAAGACATTCCTTCTCCTGTGTTACCAGCCGACTCTGGCCAAACATTGGACTGCTTTATTATGGGTTTAATGGCCCCCCACTGACGTGACCAAATTCCTTTACTCTCTCACTCATACTCTAAAACTGAGATAACAGAGCAGGAGTAGTTCAACCACTGCAGGGGAAATGGAAGTACAGTTGTTAGGTAAAATCATAAGGTGTTTACACAAACCGCTTCATAAATAAGCATTAATTTAGTTGTTAAATCTTTAACTATAAAACTATATTTCAGCCTATAAAATGTCAAAACATTGACAGTATCGCAGCAAAATCTGCAGCCATGCTGTAAAAGCATTTTAATGAGAGAGATGAGGAGTAAATTGATGTAGAAAAATATTTGGCACAGACTGCGAAAGCGATTTGTCAGACTAATGAGGACACAAAGGTAGAGCTGAATTTACGAACTCTTCCTTGGTTGAGTACTCAACTAATTGTTGCGAGTCCAGTTTGATTTGTCCAGGAGAAGGCACTGTCGTGAGGGCCCCAGCAGCTCGTCTTTGTTCTTCTGACAGCACGCAGAGCAGCAGCAGGAGGTGGCATGTTCCCCATCCCCACATGCAGGTTTATAAACAGAGCCACTCCCCTGGGGCCAATTTTCAATGTAGCTCTGTGGGATCTCGCAGCTTCTGCCCAGCAACCTCTAGATAACAGCTGGTGCCAAAATGGTCATTGTTGCATCTCAGATGTTGTGCACATGTCTGTTAGTTCTATTTTTGTGTTTTTGCATGCTTATTGGTAAACAAATAATTTGTGTTGTACTGAGTTTGTAGTTTGTTATGTGATGAGAAACTCAAAAGATGTCAAAGCTGGTGGAGCTATTGGTGTCGTGTTTCAGACGACTTGCCTCATGCAGAGTGGGACATGTTGATGATCAGTGTGTTTCCTGTCCTGCTTTTGCTCTTGTCTTTCAGACGGGCTCCCTGCAGGTTCTGTCTCAGCAGATGCTCGTGGACTGTTCCTGGGGTTTCGGCAACAACGGCTGCGACGGAGGGGAGGAGTGGAGAGCGTACGAGTGGATCATGAAACATGGAGGCATCGCCACAACGGAAACTTATGGGGCTTATATGGGAATGGTGAGCTGAATTTTAAAATGTGATGCGTTACTTTACTTTTTTTTTTTTTTTTTTTTTTAAATCTGAGTCAGCAAAGCTTAGTTGAACATGTCTAGAATTAGTAAGTTGCTATACAATGTGATTCCAATAGTCTGCACATTTCATTATTTCTAGGATAAAGACAATTGCCCCAACACATTTTTCCTACCATTATTTAAAAAGACCTACAAAGTTGGTCCAACACCCAAGTCTTTTATAACTTAAACACAAGTCTTTGTTTGGTTGTTGATTCCATGTTTGCTTTCTGGTTTTTTTTATTTGTTTTCTGGTATTGCACAAGAAATGTTACAGTGCGCAATAACAGCACCCTGGTCACACTGTTTGAACTATTCAGACACACATTTCTAAATATTTTTGTTTCCCTCAGAATGGATTTTGCCACATTAACTCATCCCAGCTTGTTGCACGCATCAAGAGCTACACCAACGTCACATCAGGAGATGCAGAGGCCCTTAAGCTGGCTCTCTATAAAAACGGGCCGGTGGCTGTCAGCATTGACGCTTCACATAGATCTTTTGTTTTCTACAGCAACGGCGTCTACTATGAACCTGCCTGTGGTAAGTTTACCTCTCATTTACTTCTACTTTTGATATGTCTCTGAAAGTCATGTGTTCTTTTTTTTTTTTTTTTCCTTCCAGGTAATACCACAAATGATTTGGACCATGCTGTGCTTGCGGTTGGTTATGGTATCCTGAACGACGAGCCATACTGGTTGATAAAGAATTCATGGTCCACCTACTGGGGCAATGATGGTTACATTCTCATGTCTATGAAGGACAACAACTGTGGTGTCACAACTGATGCTACATATGTCACACTGGCATAGTGTTGTCCACTATACTTAAAGCAGGGTGTTAGTGATGTTTAATTCTGGATAATGCCACTGTCAGTGACACTTAATGTTGGATGGGTTTAGGACTGATTATCACATCAAGTAGCTTTACTTGATGTGATAATCAGCCCTAAACCCATGCTGCTGATTGTTATATTACATTTATGTTGCATAATGTCTGGGAATTGAAATGCAGCACGACTGGGCCACAGAGAAAAGCTGCTTTATTAAACATGTTTATTGCTGGTGGCACAAATGCACAGTGCCTTCACTTTTATGGTTAAAAAGTAATCACATCTATGATGTAATTAATTTGTTGAAACGCACTGGTCTGGAATCAATGCAATAAAAACGTAGAAAGTTTGATATTCTGGTTTCAGTGACATCTGTGATTAATCTTCCATACTCATACATGCAAACATACAGTACATGCATTGACATAACAAGTTATCCTCTCATACTGAATAGTATGCATTGAATCATAGAGGCCTCACATTTACATTACTTGCTTGTAGTTATGCATGTCTGCATTTTTTTTTAACCATAGATTATAGTTGAGTATAATAATACAATAACAAAATAAAATATATCTTCCCATGTTGATCATAATTGCATCCACCATTTTCCACACAAAACTGACAGCAATAGTCTAAAAGCTACATTAGGCAAAACGAAGTTAACAAGTTCATGCAATACCAGTCTCACTAGTTTATGAACGTGAAATAGAATGAGGCAGTTAATTGTTTAATACAGCTAAGATACAACGAAAATAATCCGAAAACTGTATTCAAAAATATATACAAATGTTTTTTGTTTTGTTTTTTTTAATAAAATCCACCAAATGTAATAAATCCTTCAGTCCAAAAAAATTTGAAGCTGAAAAAATAGCAGCTCAATGGGACATTGTGTAATGCATCAGAGAGGAAGTGGCAGCCTGGTAAAGTTTTATTTTCCAATGTAATTCTTAAAATCAGTGTAAAAAATGTATATGTAAAAATATATACAAATGTGTAATCTGTGTGAAATAGGAACTGTTCATTCCATCTCTCCACTAAAATTTTTTTTTTTCAAAAAATTTGAATGAAGGTGTAAACCGAGAAATGCAAAAGACTGGCCCACACAGGTGATTACCTGCTTCTGGTAAAACAGTGTGCGGTTGATTCACCTTGGCAGCAGAATTTTGTGCTTTGTGCATGTGTGCACCTGCATCTTAGTCTGGTGGATAGAAAGCGTTAGGAAAAGTGTTTTTCCTGCGTAAAGCTGTTAAGATTCCGGTGAGTTATTACACTGAGGACAGCTGAAGTGCTGTCTCTGACAATGAACTTGAGAAATCATCCTTGTAAATACAGTTATGTCTGACTTGGGTGTCGTAGCTCCTGCTCTTCTGTGATTTTGGATGATTTTATAATATCTTCACACATCTTTGAGCGCTTCTTGTTAGGAGACGACCTGCAGGAGACAAAACACGCAGTATTCAGTCAGCTGTTTGCAGGGGTTGAGCTTTCACATGAGAAGGAACACACAGATAGATACACAGATACACCAAATACAGCACCTGTGCCACTACTCTGAATAAAAACTAAAAGGAGAGATCACACTGTAGTACCTCATGTCCCAGTTCTCCGCATCTTCCACTGTGTCAGGAAGAGGTCTGTCAGCAGTTTCAGGCAGTGCTAGCGCGAGGATAGCACCCAGCAGAGGTGAGATACCGAAGATGACCAGGGGTGTAGCGGTGTTGTGGTTATGAAGCATGTTAATAATGGGTGCTAATACACCGCCCATCCTTGCAAACATACTGGACATACCTATTCCTGTTTGCCTATGGAAACACAGGGATTTTACTGTAATTACCGCTAGAGACAATGATAAAACCCTTTATTATGTGTGTCTGAGAAATTTCACTTAAACATAAAGGAGTCTCACCGTAGCACAGTGGGGAATATCTCTGCAGTGTACACATAAATTACAGCAAAGGAAGCAGTGATACCAAACTTTCCTACCATTGCAAGACCAGTCAGGACATTAGGATAATCTGCACATAAAGGAAAGTAAAGATAATGAGAAACACAGCAAAGACTGAAACTGCTCCACTGACACTGACAGTGTCCATGGTACCTGCTGGAACAGCGAGCATGAGCAGACAGGCAAGCCCTCCAACCGCAAGAAAACCACTCTGTGAGAGTCTGCGGCTCCAGGGTAAAACAAGTAGCACCAGGGAACGGGCCGGGATCTCAACCAACCCGAACACAAACTGGCTCAGGTAGAGGTTTGTTCCCAACCTGGACACACCCAGTGAAAGGCCATAATACACCAGCACATTTACAAACCTGGTGTAAAAGAAGGAACATGATAGACAGAAGAGAAAGACAAAGAAAGAGCGTAACTCACTGGTTACGTCTACCAAAAACACTAAAAAGCATAGTGTGTGCATGCACGTGTACAACCACATTTTACCAGAGGTAGAACAATATGATGGCCCTCTTCCTCATCTGAGGTGTTCGTACGAGGTCCAGTGCAGAATGACTTTGCTTCCCTCCGCTTAAAATGTCACACTTCTCAATCTGATGTGCACATGGACACACACGTAAACCAAAAGTGTTAAAGTGAGATTCTTTTCAGCAGCAGTGAGAAACCCCAAACCAACAATGAGCCACACTGTTGTACTGTGTGACATGTTCCTTTAGTCCGATAAACACAAGCACAGTCATTTATTTTAAGTGAGTTCCACATACTCTGTCCTGGTACTATAAATACTCGCACTGTGGATGAATACACATCTGGTGAATTCAGCTAAAAATAGTCCTCAATAAAGGCATCTTCTACTTTGACTGCTTTGTGGCTGTGGCTCACTATGACTCAGTGTGTTTACCTCTCTTCTGCAGAAGCCTTTAGACACACAAGGTTTTAGTCACTGTACCTCTGTTGTTCTGAGTCACCTCACCTGTTTGGTACTATCTATTTAGGGAATTAGAGAGCCATCTTTAAACTGCATATTTATGTAACAAATTGTTGTAATAATTGGGAAATATGTCAGTTAACAGTATGACGCTACAACTAACAGATCGGTCACCTTAGCTTAGCATAAAGACAGGGGAGAACAGGTAGCCAGGCTCTTTTCAAACTAGTAAAATACCTACCAAAACCTAATTAACAAAGTATAAAATGTTAATTAGTTAGCTTTAAGTGTCATATCAGATGGATTTTTAAACTTTGACAAAGCTAGGTTGTAAAAATATGCTTGTGACTCAGTGACAGACATACAGTATGAAAAGTTGTATAGTACTGAGAGATGGACATATGCATTGTTGGTTTTGGTCTTCTCATAGGATGTGTTGACAATAATAAATACTACACAGCGAAAGAACACCATTCTTCTCGTCATTTTGCAATGAAAAACACATTCAACAGAGAATACTGGAGACAAAAAACACCTGTACAACTGGAGGTAAGACGCGGCCATTAACAAGCGCTGCCTTGCGGAGGAGTGCAATCGCTTCCTCTTTTCTGTCCTTGGCCAATAACCATCTGGCAGACTGAGGGAGCACCCTGACAGGAGACAGAGAAAGCATACAAGAGACAGAGAGGGAGAGGGATGGGAAAGGGAAAAGGATGCAAGAGGGGGTACCATAAATAAAAGCAGAGGAGGACATGAGGATCACAAAGAGGGCATTCATGCATTCATGAGTAAGAAATGTATGAATATACAGTGGCCCTAATAGTGACATGCCAGTTGAATGTCCCACCATATATAGAAGATAAGCAGGAAACCTGGGGCTGATATGGCCAGTTGCAACTTTCTCCAGTCTCGTATCAGATACGCAACACCTGCTAGCAGCATGTAACCCAGACCAAAGGCATAGTCGGTCATAATACCAGCTAGCATGCGTCTCTTGGTGCATGTCCACTCAGTGCCTATGGAGGGAGGAGAGGAGAGGAGAGGAGAGGAGGGGAGGGGAGGGGAGGAATCAGGGGCAGAGGGTTATAGTGGGGGTGGTGGTTTGGAGGTTTAAGGTAGAGGAAAAATAGGCAGGGATTTTGCTCTGGGTTTGGGCAAAAGGTAGAAAACATGAGGCATAAATACTATAAATCCAACATCTACAATCTGACAAATTACTGTCGATGACTTCCACTAATGACTATTATCCAGCTCCCATAACACAAACTTATGTTTGCTGTCCATTAAAATGACTGTCTGTACCAACCTCAGCAACTTAGCTTTGTATGTTTGCATGTTGCACTGAACACAAAGTAAAATATGGGCTGATGGATACAGCATATGATAAAATACAAACCCTTTGTTCTGATCTTATGTCATTCTTCTTAACAGAAATTTGCTAATATGCTGCATTTTTCACAGTCCTCACCAAAATGTAATGTCAAATACAATTTGTACAGTTTCTTAGATCATTTGTAAATGTATTTGTGTTCATTAGATGTGCTTTGTTAATACCAAGTACAAAGGCGTTAATGATGACTCCAGATATCGTGGCGCCAACTATAAAGCGAAGAATCACATAGACAAGGAAGTTGGGTGCAAAGGCCACAGCGACTCCAAACACAGTCTGAAGAGCGATGGACAGCAGCAGGACGAAACGTCGGCCATACCTTGTACAGAGAGAGAGAGAGAGAGAGAGAGAGAGAGAGAGCTGGACATGACTATGAGCTCTAAGCACAAGTACAGCATAAATGAGTTCATATCTGAATGACTGTGTCTATGAAAGTGCAAAACCAGTCATATAGCCCTATATAAAAAAACCTGCTTCCTGCTGACACACCTAGGAACACCAGGAATTTCACTAGTATACTAGAATTTTAGTGTTACGTGAACATTTAATATGTTACCTCGCACTTTACACTGTGTCTTTATGATGTAAAAATTATATCACAATTATATCACAAGTACCGTGAGGTTTTTAGAGCACAATTATCACCTATAGAAAGGTTAAAAGATTGAATATCAGTCAAACCCTTGAATGTAACTTTAACTCTGCATGGTCCTCAGCCGTCCTAGACTCCCATACACCAAGGACTCCAGCTGCGTCTGCCTCTGAAGTTTTGCTTTGATGCTGTGGATCTGACAGTGTGCTGTGACTTTATGAGGTGAGTGGTTTTGAAAAAGCAGCACAGCCTACCTGTCAGCCATAGCTCCAAACAACACTGATCCCACCAAGAGGCCAAACATGTAGATAGATGAACCAAGACTATTCAGTCCAGCCTTGTCACACACCAGGTCCCACTAGTAGAAGTAAAAACATGAATAGGTGTTAGTGGAGCCCATATACAAACCTTTTGGTATTTACTGACAGACAGAGTTACTTGTGTATGTGTTGATGTTGACACTACAGTACTAACACCAACTGCCCCTGGGGGCTGGGGCCTCTGCAAAAGTCCCAAGGGAAAATGGACCAGAAGAGCACAACATTATGACAAACACACTTGCTGTGTTGCCGCTATGTTAGATGAGAAGATTGATGCCATTTCTGTGCATGTACATTTGCACATACAGAAGATGCATTCAGCGGCTGGTTAGCTATGATTAGCATTACAGCTGGAAACAGGGATCAACATTTAGCCTGACTCTGTCCAAAGCTGACTAAATACACCTACAAGCACCTCTAAAGTCCCGTAACTAACTGGAGGTTGTTTGTTTAATCCATACAGAAATTGAAGTATAAAAAAATTGCTATGAATTTATGTTTTTTGCTATTTTTTCAGGAAAGGTACCATCATTTTTGTTTTCTCTGTTTACAGAACTTTAGAAAGCCACTGCTGGCTAGAAAATGGCTGCATACACAATACTGTATAATTTTTACACTTTCAGTGTTTTTCAGCTGAAAATGTTATTACACGCAGTATATTACTGTCCAGATTAAACACACATGTGAGAGAGGGGGGTTAATGAGGGCCAGGCAGTTCCTTTTTGTGCAATGGCCCCCAGCAGGTCAATGAGGTCATGTATGCTAATTTTATCTCTTTTCAAACCCCATTATCAAGACACTGTAAGTTGTTATATTATGTGATAGCCAATGCATAATATTGATCACCACTGAAGCTTAGCATATAATGTGTGATATTTGTTGTAGTGTACTTTTAGATAAATCATAAGAAATGCCGGTGCTTATCCTTTCAGCCTAATATTAAACATTTAGAAATTTGCTCCACATATTGTTGTAATTATTGCTAAAATTATGTGTATGGGGAAATACATATATAGGATATGAAAGTTAGTGCCCCCTTTTGTAAGTTTTTTTGTATGTAAAACATAATAAAATTCATCATTGTGTCATTAAAAAAGTAAAGAGTCAGGAAACAGTATGCAGCAACTTGGTTACTGGTAATCTGTGTATACATGCAGAGTAATCTGATTTAATCTGATTTAAAAAATACTTATTTAGATGTCTACAGGGCACTTTGTGTTGGTTTCAGGTTTAGTTGGTCTTAGAAATCTTAACCGATTTCTCCGATTCATCCAGCTGCTCCTCTCAGCCTTTGTTATGTACATCTTTTAAAAGCAGATTAGAAACCCGGTTACACATATACATGACAGTTTAGAAATCAGCTTACTTGACAAAGCCTACTGTAACCCAGCTAATTAAGTGCTTGTAAACTCCCTGAATGTCAGTGGGGAAAGACATAAGCAATTGTTGGGGCACATCAATCTGGAAAGGGTTAAAAAACCAGTCCATTGTTCTACAGTGAGAAAGATTATTCACAAGTGGAAAACATTTAAGACAGCATTCATCACAGCATTCAAGACAAGGAGTGGACATCCCAGCACAGTCCCTCCATGGCCAGACTACTCAAAGCTCAAGGACATACAAAAACACCTGAGAGCTACAATTCAGACCGTACAGGACTCATTGAGATCTTAAATGTTAAAGCCCACGACAGCACAAGAAAGCTTCTTCTGTGTAAAAAGAACATGAAAGCATGACTAAGGTTACAACACTTAATCTGAACAAACCACAAGACTTATGAAACAATGTACTATGGACAGATGAGAAAGTGGAGTTGGATGCCCAGTGCCATGTTTGTTGAAAGCCAAACACAGCAGTGAGCAGAAACGCCACACGCACTGTCAAGCATGTTGGTGGAGGTGTGGTGATTTAGGCTTGTTTTGCCGCCACAAGACGTCGACCATGAACTCCTCTCTATACCAGAGTATTCTACAGGCAAACGTGAAGCCATCTATCTAGCTGCTAATGCTTGGTTGAAATTGGGTCATGTAACAAAGCACACAACTAAATCTGCATCAGAACGGCTGAAAAATAAAAGAATAAAGGTTTTGATGTGGCCTGGTCAAAGTCCACACCTCAATCCAATAGAAATACTGTGACAGGCCCTTAATCCGTGAACAGAAGCAGTGTTGTTTAGAAGAATGGGCCAAAATTCCTCCACAGCGATGTGAGCGACAATACAAGAGTCATACAGGAAACGATTACTTCAAGTTATTGCTTCTAAATGTGGATCTACAAGCTACTGAATCGTCGGGGCTTTTTTTCTGCCTGCATGTTTTTTGTTGTTGTTTTGTTGTTTGTTTTCTTTTTGGCTTCATTCTTGCTAAATAAATGAAGGCACAGAGTGAATGAAGTTATATGTTTTTTGTTTGTCTGAAGTTGTATTTTCTTAATACTGTTATTTCCTAATATTAATTTGTATTATGCTTTTGAACAACAAACACAACAAACGAGAATTATAAGAGGAGGCACACATTTTGACACAGGACTGTACAGTATAGTTTGGATCACTGGTTCCGTTCAGGAGAGTGCATGAATAATTCAACTTGTTAAAAGGTATTGTGGATATGTCCACATGGGCATCAGGCTATACCTCTGTGACTGTGGTGCTCTGGAACGTCTCCTTGCTGTACACCCATCCATGTCCACAGGGGACGCGCTCAGTCCGGTTCCCCTGCAGCGGGACATCGGCAGAGAGGCAGGAGGAATCTGAGAGGCTGAAGTTCAGGCTCAGTGTACCAGGGATGAAGGGCTGATTACCGTCCACAGAACTCGAGCTGTCTCGGCAGTGATGAGGCGGCGTGTCTCCCGTGAAGATGCTCACCATCATGTGAAAGGCAAGCAGGACCTGGGGTAAACAAATCCACGTGTACAACATTTTCTGATATTTGCCGAAGCCACCGACGGCAGCGAGGATCTGGTCGAAATTCATTTTGGGAGATAAATGGCGGTTTGGAGATTCCTGCGGATGAGCCTGCTGAAGTGCGGGAGGCTGGGTGTAAATACTCACTAGACAATAAAGAGAGTTGGGTGTTGTTCACTAGGTAAACAAAGTCAATAAATGCCCATGTGCTGCCGTGGTCAAGTCCAGCTGCAGTCTACAAAAACAAGCCTTATGATTCCACTGAATGCGCCGCAGCTTCTGTCTCTCAGTTTAACTTTCCGACATCATGTGGAAAACAAACTGTATCAGCATGATAGAACTAACAGAACTGTCCTCGTTAAATCCATTGTTTAAAACTGTCTGTTGAAAAGGTAAAAAGTGTAACGACAGAGCTGAACCTAGAGAAACCGACACACAGTAAAGGCTGAGCTCCACGGCAGATAATAAACCAGTTAAGCATCACTGACGAGCTGGGCTCCTATAGGCGAATGTAATGTAAGCATCAATTGCATATGCTGAGGTGCACCCTCACTCAAACACCTACAATATTAAAAAACACCATACATTAGTGTCTCTCTGCTGCCATCTGCTGCAGAGACTCACCTCCTCTGTTCAGCCTGCAGCCTCTGGTGACTTGTTATTAGATGTGACCACTAAAATTGTCAGACCACTGTGACTTTCTGTGAGGAGGAGTAATGTTTTTTTTACTGAACTTTCAAATAAGAAATAAAAACAATAACTTCATTCTGAGGTTCTGGATTATGGGTACACTGACCTGTCGCACCCGGGGCCTGTTCAGTAATCTACACATGGCTACAGAGTAGCTTATATTTACTGCACAGAACCAATAGCAGTATCTTATCAACACTATTACCAACTATATACTAAATACAAGTGACTTATACTCACTAGTAGCACAGACAGTTAGGGTCAGCTGAGTGTCATCACTCAAGGAAATTGTTATAAGGAAAACAGTTGCTATGTTTCATCATTTGTTGTAGGTGGTTGATGTAACGTGGCCTTTTTGTGGTCAAACACAAATAAATAAAATTTAATTTGTCACAAAGCTTTTTAATATTGTTCAGAACATGCTGATTTATGTGAACATAGCAAGCAGTAATGAAATTCACCTGAACTAATTCAAACCTGTGCTTGTGACAAAAGACAACATCTCTGGTTTGATTCTGGTTCAGTCCACCAACAGTAAAATCACGGCTTCGATCACGGCACTCGGTCGACAGCACAGACCCAAAGCAGGTGGATATCTGGAGGACCAGAGGTGCAGAGGAAGACCAGGTCTAAACTAGTCAGTAAGATGTAAAGGTCCAACCACGTCACTGGGAGAGTGTAGGCGGTTCTGAAGCCAAGAAACAAGACATAAAACATACAAAAGCATGATTTTGCATTTAAAAAAACTTTAAACTTCAACAGTAAATTATGTTTACATGGAAATATATTTAAATGTGATCAAGTGAGTATGAACATTATTTTTTTATTTCACATTTGTCTTTTATTCATTTAATCTCATATTCATTTTATGTTACATCCCAATGTTAAGCGTTTCTATTAACATTAATAATGTACAGAATATCATCAATTATAACTTCCCCACTGAAGACACATTTTAATTCATAGAATATTCATTACTACACAGATTCATTATGTTTGATTATTTAACATGTTTTATTATAATTTCAGTGTCTTCAAGTGTAGAAAATAATAAAAACAAAGAAAAAACACAGAGAGAGAAGGTGTGGCCACACTTTTAACTGGTAGTGTAAATAAATACAAACCATTTATTAACTGTTCTATACTATTTATATACTATTTATAATTATTTATCAATCACATAATGCCAGTAGAGCGTAGCATAGACTAAAGCTTCAATGTGGGGCGTGCTCAGTGTGTCGACGGGAAGTCCCCCAGCAGTCTAAATCTATAGCAGCATAACTAAGAGCTGGACTTCAGAGTCACCTGAGCCAGCTCTAACTATAAGCTTTATCAAACAGGAAAGTTTTAAGTCTAGTCTTAAAATCATCAGTGTTCTGTGTCTATGAATTATTACAGCTTACACTGTAGGACAAATCAGGGATTAACCAAGATAATTAAGATTGATGGTCTATGCACCATGGATATCTGAGGCAACTTTCATGGCAATTAATCAAATAGTTGTCAATACATTTATTAAAAGTCTACATTTTTATTTGGTTGGTGACACTATAGGAAAAGACAAGAGAATCACCAGAGTCATTAGGATTCATCATATGGGGGCTATGAATGTACAAAGTTAAGTCCATCCAAATATTTCAGTGTGGACCAAAGTGGTGGACCAGCTGACTAACAGTGCCATCCTCACAACCTCACCACTAAATTATTTATTTTATTCACCAATAATCAGTAATGAACTGTTTGAGCTTCTTTAAGATGCTTCACCTCTCATCTGAAAGGTTTCTGAATTCCTCATACACAGAGGAAGTAGAAATACAACTTAGCTGTGGGCTCAATACTCAAGTGCAAGAAATATTCCACTACCAGTACCACTTCAAGTGCTTAGTATTTGTTTTAAGATGTACTTTGTACAAAAATAAAGACTGGATTTTATGCTGTTGATGATATTAATGCACAAATCTAGTCAAAAAATGTGGCAAATCATTTGAAATGAGTTTTTACATTTTCATTTTAATTAAATTTATAGTAATTAGTAAAATATAAGTAATAGCTGAATCACGTTAACCACATGTTAAGGACATGTCTGTAATCTGTAATCTGTAATAATAAATCACAATTTATTACTTGTATGTTTTTCTATTAGAATAAAGTAACTAAAGCCTGTCAGATAAATGTAGTGGAGTAAAAGGTATGATATTTCCCTCTAAATTGTAGTGGAGTAAAAGTAACAGAAAATAGAAGTACTCCAATAAAGTCGAAGTACCTAACTTTTTGCTAAAACACAGCTAAAACTTAATTACTACCTCGGCTCAGATGAGAGGAGGAATGTCTTTGATAACCGTGACCTGGATTACTGAGGATGTCAGACACCAATGATGAGGGCATTATCACTCAGTTTCTGCTTTTCTTGTGGCCTATTAGACCATTTCTATCTTGAGAAATGTCAAGTAGCTCCTATGCAGTGTCTGGTGACCCAGAAAGAATTTGAGCAGGAAAACTACTTCATAAGGTAAGTTGATCAGAGGTTGTTTGCTTCCTGTGACCCAGGACGACTATATTTAGCTGGTATCTTGCAGACACCAAGATCATGATAAAGTCTGTCTGTTTCTTCTTTATATCACATTGTGAAATGTGTTTTTGTTTTTACACTGAATATCCAGCCCATGAACACACTGTTTTCATTCCAGTGTAGATTTGTGGGGAGGAATGACAGCAGGTGAAACTGACTTATCTGTTTTATGTGTGCTTATTTTCATGTCTAACTCTTACGTCTAGCTCTCATGCTGTAAGCACACTTCCCTTTAGCTGTGACCTCATCCTAAAACCGTTTGAACATCTTTCCATTGGCACTGTGGTAATCTGTCAAATTAATGAGTTCAGTGTCACTTGGGGGCAACCAGTAGTCAGTACAGAGCCACTTCAGCAAAACGGTCTCTAGTGCCCTACTTTCTACATGACTCAGGTGATGCTGATCTGGGTATGATATCTGCTTCTGAAGTCATGCTGCAGTGCAATCTCACCTAGACCTTGATGAAAATGTACCAGACTCTTAAAAAAACTACTCATCCCAGAATCCCCTGCTCCATCCATCTTCCTGCTGTCACCTGAAATGGGAGCCCATGGTAAGGTGACCTCCACACCATAAAGGAACAAGGAGGCCATGTCACTTTGTGAAAACGTCCGCTCAACCATCTGGCACTGCGATAATAGAGCTGGAAGCAGGTGAGAGTCGGTGCAGAGAGACAGAGTGCCGCAGTCTCCTCGAGCGTGCAGTCTCACTGTAACCTACCAGTGACCCTGTGTTGAAAATGGGCCATTCTTTACATCAAGTTGCATCCATTATATTGTCCTTGAGAATAAGACAATTTCAGGCATGAAAATCAATACAATAGAGACAAGAGGCATGAAATTCTCTGGGGTTGTGGGAGCTCCAGCGACACACTGGGTGCCATTGTGCTGTAAACTTTTCCCCCTGAAGTGGTGTCATGCCTCCGTTTCTGCTGCCTCTGCAGTTATGACCACAACAGGCAACAATAAGACATGGCAGACACATTCAGTGCTCAAGTTTATTGTGATTCTATGATGCAGATACAAACTGTGTGTGTGTTTTTGTGATTTTTCTTTTGTGTCGTTCACTGTCCAGAAGCAAGAAAACTGTGGCTGAAATGAGCTAAGAAAGCTAATGAAGACCATGACATGATGAATGAGGTAGGACAGATGAAAATCATTTAATGCTATAAAAACCACACGTATTCAAAACCTTCTCCAGTCTTCACTTCCTCAGTCGATTCAGACTTCTACAAATATTTCTATCAAATAATTTGTGATGGGAACATCACTCTGACTGAACTACTTGCAACCTGTGGCAAAGGGACTCCAGAAGGGATCGCTCCACTTTACAGGAAGTTCAAGTTAGATCAGAAGATCCACCATTTGTTGTTTGTTAATTATGAAACTACAGCCTGCAGCTGGTGAGGACTAAAAACAGCTAGCTTGACTGCGTGTTGAACAAATGGAAAAACAACCTTTTGCGTTTTTACAGTGAGCTGTGCTGGACTATATCTACGCTGCAGGCAAAAAAATTCAACTTCACTTATGTTTTTCTATGGATTAAACAAACGAGATATAGCATATTAATTAGTGAGCTTTAGACATGCTGGTAGGCAGATTTGATCAACTTTGCAAAAGCCAGGCCAGCTGTTTCTCCTTATTTCCTGTCTTTGGCTGTAGCTTCATTTTCGCTACATGACAAATAATTCTTCCCTTTGTATGTCTATAATTCTTTGCTCTATTCTACAATATTTCAATTTGCTTAATAAACATGTGTCACTTTCTTTTATTTAATATTTTTATTTAACTCATATTTCCAAAGTAATATTTGCCACAAAATGACAGCTGTTGTCATATTATATGTAATAATAGTATAAAGCCAGTTTCCCACTTGGGAAAAACGTACCACCATTTTTCTTTCATTAGTAGCAGTCATTTCAATACCACTACAGTTTACATTTTAAGGGGCTGAATATATATAAAAACAAGATACATGAAAATAAATAATTTAATACAAAGTCTCTAGTTTAACATGCAAATAAAGTGACAAATTTAAGAGACAACTGTAATTATGCACAATAGGACAGGAGGACTAATGACTTGTCCTAGTTTAAGTACTTGCCTTAGGTTACCGTCAGGAAAAATGGAAATGACAAAGATGGGGTAAAGTCAAACAAATGGGCTGGAAGCAACAATGAAATCACATGAATCAGAGTGATGTGGACTGCTAATATTATCCAGGGACTGGAATTAGGCATTAATTAAGATGTAATTCAGTGTGGGTTATTGGAGGTGGCCACCAAGCAACAGTGGAGGACTCAAAGCTGAAAAAAATCCTACATATTACAATAAAACTCAGACTTTCTCCTGGAGAGATTTTCTCTTACGCTGACCTGAATTTCAAAAACACAAATCTTTTATAGATACCCAGCGTATTCAGAGAACTGCACAAAGTCAAAATAAAACGCTAACTGATAAGATATCGTACTAATATTTCTGCATTGTGAAGGATATTTTAATTAAATATGCACTGTGTCTTCTAAGACACACGACCTGTCGTGACTATACAATCGCTAGTATTTCTTAGGATTCAGCAGTAAATGATGTTCACTTGAGCAGTGTAACTCTGCGTATGGTTTAATTGACCTTCTCTTAGTAAGCAAGAAAAAATTGCAGGATTATCTATCGCCACTGTCCTGAGCTCCTCACAATAACAGGCTTTACAGAAGAGATGTAACTCGACATGTGCTGTGGAACCAGGGGGAAGCTGCTCAAATGTTAAATAGGTTTTCACTACACTGTGTACTGACGGTACATGAGTGGGTGCTACTGTGTGAACTGTTAACCTGTACAGATGAAGCTTCACAGTGTAGAAGCAGAGAAAGTATTATGATATGAGGGAAAAAAAGGTTGTGCTGCATAAAAAGAAAAAAGAAAAACACCATACCGCACAAGGTCGAGGCACTTTCAAAGCAGCGTGCACATACTGTAAAGGGTAATGCGCACACACTCACCCCAAACACACACATGCACACACAAGTCTTCAGTCTTTTTTTTTTTCCCTAAACCGAACAAGGATGGAAACACATTCAGTCTGATGCAGCATGCGTTTCAGCCAGAGTCCATGCTGAAGAGCTCAATGCCATGTGGGCTCCAGTGGAGGCCAACTCCAGAGTTGAAGACCAGGGACCAGACATAGGGGATGAAGAAATCCTCCGGCTGGTCTTCTTCCACATATTTAAACTTGAGCTCCGGAAATTTCTATTTACACAAAAAAGAGAAGAGAAATGCATGGAGAAATGTTAGAAAAACTAATTTCTAACCACACTGGCCTTTTTCACACCAGACATTTAGACATATCAGAAGTAAAGGTGCACATGCTGCTAATAACACTAAGTACCCTGGTAGCCATCACAGTAGACCAGCAGTAAAATTCTTAGTTTTTCCTTCAGTGACATTAAAACGTCTTCTGTGAAAGTCCCATCACAGCTCATTGTTAGTTAGAAGGCAAGTTACAACTACAAAACTAAACTAAAACTGTTTTTTACTTTTTTTTGGTGATTCAATGTTTTGAGTGCATTTTAGTCACAAAAGATGAAAAAGTCACATGAAAGATAAATAGACAAAGAATGGCACTGCTTCACATGTTGTTGAAACAATGTATATTGATGCAGGCAGGCTGATCCATGAATCTGAAGGTTTGCTGACTAAACACTTCATGATGATTTATAATACAACAAAATTGTAAAAGTTGGAGTGAGGAGTTACTTCAGACAGTCCTCATTCCTCATTCAATTTTTCCATCAACAATTTTATGCAATGCCAGTCCCACACTTAGAAAGTCTGAAATTTACTTGAGTCCAAATGTAATTTATTGATTTAATAAATATATTGAATGAATGTACAGGGTTCAACACAAGCGCAGGAAATAATTATTTTAATTAACTATTTATTAGATTCATATGATTATTTGTTTTGCGTAAATGTAAGATTAGTAAATGTCATATTCTTATTCTTTTGATCGACTAACTGGTTAACAACTAAACACTGCGGCTTCGTCTGAAACAATCTCCTATTTTACAAAACCTGGAGCCTCATTCATAACAAACACTGGATGTCGGTTTCTGAACCTGCTACGAGCAAACGCACGCCCACCAACCAAACCAATCTTGTGCCACCTCACCTAACAGCAGGTAGGCAGCTAAAGAAGAGCATCAATAATACAACGGTACCTCATTATATCCTCCTGTCTACACACGCGTGTATATGTCTGCAGTGAAAGGCAGACGCTGACTGCCTTTATGTGATGGCCCCAGTCTCGTCTATTGAGTCCCTGCTGGCTCCATTCAAAGCCACACTATCTGTATCATAATGACAGACAGAGGGGCAACAGGGTCACAGGCCATATGCCAGGCTACTGAGGACAGACCCCACACACACACGCAGACACACGCAGACACACACAGACACACACAGACACACACAGACACACACAGACACACACAGACACACACAGACACACACAGACACGGCTAGACACAATGCAGGAGCTGTATTATCTGGATGGTATTTGTGTGTAGGTGACTGTCTCGAGCTGAATAAACACATCAAATGTTCATGACACTGAACATTTCACTCAACCCACTTATACTTCATATAGTTTAAACCTTTTAAACCATAATTCTTACTTATAATTTGACTTTTGTTGACACTGATAAAAAAAGAGTCAAAGGGAAAATAGATCTCCATACATAATCTAATTAAACATATAAGACTGAAGATGATAATAAGCATTCATGGATCAAATAAGTACTTTGTAGATGTAACTACTATGTATGTACATGAGTGAATACATCTCAGTTACCCTTGCACATCTGCAACTTTTATCCATTTTATTTGTAAAACTGCTCAGGTTGCACAGGGATCATGAGCAACTGTACCTTTCATGGCCAGCCACATATTATCAATTTGACTGATGTCTGAGCTCAGCAACTCCAGAACAGGGAGGTGGAGCTAGAAAACAAATATCATAGTTCTCTTGCAGACTGCAGCATTTTGGATGGATTTCCTTATATTTTACTGCATTATTAAACATCAACAAGATGCCAACCTTTCCAGGAAAGCATCCCTACACCAAAATACTGCCATGGCCATGTTTCACAATGGTGACAGTGTTTTGGTCATGATCTGCAGTGTTTGGTTTACACCAAACATGGCTTCATGCCAAGGAATATTTAGCAACTTGAAAATTTTGATTCACCAGTAATTAAACATTATGGATATATGTATATTTATCTCCATCTCCATTTTATCAATTTTATCTCCATCTCAATTATGTGACTTACAAATCTAATTGGCTGCAACAGTGATGATAAGGTGAGTTACGTTAACGGGGTTCGATACTTGAACTTGATATTTGTAGGTAAACTCAATTACACTATTTTTTTTATCCAGGTAGTGAAATTAATATTATTATTAATCAAATATTTCCCTTATTTATGTGAAAATAAGTATTGTATTACAGTTCACTAAAAGTTAATGAGAGTATCTTTAAAAAGGAGTAAGTGAGGTGTAAGCAGTATCTCTCGTAATGTTTTTAAATTATTTTTTCCATAAAAACACTTCTATACACAGATATAAGCCATTGTGGCAATATAATGTTGCATATAAAAGATATCCATAATTGCA
The DNA here is from genome assembly GCA_900302695.1 of Helostoma temminkii. Classification (NCBI taxonomy): domain Eukaryota; kingdom Metazoa; phylum Chordata; class Actinopteri; order Anabantiformes; family Helostomatidae; genus Helostoma; species Helostoma temminkii. The sequence continues at coordinate 26,870 of OMLM01003766.1, read as the reverse complement.
GAACATTAAAGCAACATTTTAGCTTATATGCCATGACTTGCTGCAAATGAATATGAGGAGCACTTCATTATGACCTCCGAACGCAGCAAAGGAAGGGGAACAAATCAGAGCTATACTATAAGTGCACAAATGGTCTGTATATATTCATATGCTTTGTGCTATTAAAAGACAGATTGGAATAACATCAACAATAAATGCATAGAATTGCTTTCATCCCATGCATTATTCAACAGTTTCTCTTAAAATCAAGTATATAACTCTTAAGTCTTCTAGTTTATTGTGTTTTACGGTGGAAAGGCTACAGAGAGATAAATGAATCAGGTTATTTGCAAGTCAAACAACAAAACATACAGTGCTGGTCGACAAGCTGAAGAAATCTGCCAACATACACGTCTGTACCTACACAGAAAGCATATCAGCCATACTCCTGTCATATGTGTCTGACCAAACAGACACTCTTCAATTTTTTTTAATCCAGCTGTCAACATGGGGCTCAGTTGCTTTCACAAAACACCAGTAAAAGCTGCCCATATTTTATGCTTCAGTCTATTTTCCTACATTTAACTCACTTAACCACAGTGATTGTGTTTTGGGCTCTGAGCACTTTCAATCTTGTTTCTTTAAAACTGAAGTGTAAAAACAATAATTTTGTGTTTTTACAAGTGTATGTGAGGGATATTTTCTTGGCTCCCGGAAACATTTTTGTATGGACAGAGTCTTAATTCTAACCTAAGCTAAAATACACAGATCTGACAGCGACATCAATCGTCTCACTTAACTGTCTGAAAAAAGGCAAATAAATACATTTTCTAAAACTAAACCGTGTCAAGTGGTGTGGTGGTGTCAAGCAAAGCAATACATAATCTTACAAGCCTGAAAAATGCAACACTAAAACAAAAAAGTATTTTATCTAACCATGTATTTGTCAAGACACGAAAGGAAAGGCCGAAACAAAATCCCCAACCACTTTCACTAGATCCTCCTGAACACAAAATGAGAAAAAGAAAAATGACCACCGAATCACAATGGCCACCATTTTCCCTCCTATTTCACCAGTGGAGAGAACCACCGAGGGATGTGGTGCTACAGGAAGTCTTGCATATCACCACATGCCTCATAGCCATAATGTCCCTTCCAGGCTCCAGTGGTTTCTGGGAGAAAAAAAAAAAATCACTTCAGAATCTCCAGACTGCCACATCCCAACCCTAGTATCATATCTGTTGCTCATTCTGTCTATAGTGTGGCTTCCTCTCTCTCCTCTGGTTCTGTTGCCTTCTCTCCTACACCCCCCTTCTGTTTTGTTCGCCGTCTGGCAGCTGTCTGGGCCCACTTGGCCTAAGCTCATATCAGTTAGTTATGGGTCCTGGCGGGTCAGGCCCTCGCCCCTGAACACAGACTGACTGGCTGGCTGGCTTCATATCTTCACTCAGTACTCTGTGTTCCCTTCCCTGCTCTGCACGCTGCTGTGCTGTCAGGGCTCGGCCAGACAGAGAGGAATGCGGCTAGGGAGCAAATATGAACTCAACAGTCAAACACACATTTACATGGAGGTACATACACAAGTGTTGTATTGCTATATTTTAAAATGTAACAAGTTAATTATGGTCGTTGTGGTCATTCTGTAATAAAGTCTGTAATTTAAAATATTTTATCAATGCAAATAAATGGGTTGCACGTCATACTAATAATAACGATCAGTGATTTCAGTAATGTAGATACATAAAAATCCTGTTTCCATCAACCATAATTTTTTGTTAAAGTTCAGTATTCTCATTTAATTCATACTGAAGCGGTCACTGCAATATACTCAATAGTGTTTTCTTTATTAGTGATGCAACCTCATAATCATGAGTTGATGAGATATTTATTATTAAGTCATTTCCTAAAATCAGCTGATTCTGGTTTGTTAAATGTAATGTTATATTACTGTTCTCAGTTTTCTTTAATGTAAACTGAGCATTTCTGGCTTTAGGTCCATGCTGTTGTGTCTGTTGGTTGGTCCACCAACCATCAGCAACTGTTACAGGACTTGGACAGACATTCATCATCACTGCAGGATGAATCCAAATGACTCTGATAATTTCCTGTTGTTAGGTCTAGTACCACCAGCAGGTAAGTTGTCACCTTTCTTGTAAAATATGGTTTTGAGTGAAATATATTCACAACTATTGGAGGGATTACCATGAAGATTAATATCAATTTCCCCCTCAGGATAAATTCTTATAAATATATATGAAATATTAGAAATTTAATCATAATTTGTCCTGAGGGGTACCATCTGGTACTTCACAGACTTTATACCAGTATATATTATGACATGTTTGTAGGAAAGTGAAAAAAAGACTGTGATACAAACATCCACTGTCTTCTGTTGTGGTTATGGATCTGTGAAACCCCTCTATCCACAACGCACTGCCAACTTTTTGCAAACATCCCACCTCTCTCACAAGTTCTGTGAGTGTCCTGTATATTAATAGCGGCTCCACACCCACAAATTATATATAATATGGAAAATGGAGAAATCAAATGAAATGTTCCACCAATTATTGTGTAAGAAAAAAAAAGAGCTAGAGAGAGAAGTTTGAACGCCGTCTCCCTTCTCAACTCTGCAAAGCTGGCCCGTCACATTGTGAAGTGGGTGTGAATGTCGGATCACTGGTTTTGGAAGGTCACAGAAATGGTCGACACAGAAACAATCTGCCGTCAGAACACGAGGTTTGGAAGAAGAGTACTCAGAATACTGTTGAACAAGGACTTCTGCTGTTACTAGGGAATCAGAGAGCTTCTGGCATTACTGTAAATACTCTGTTACCTTTTTCAAAGACAGAACAATTGATCGGTCATGAATTTAGAGAGACAATATTAATAATGTTTATAGTTAATGTGTGCGAACATAGTACTGACCTGCCCTCAGACGTCCTGTGTAAATGCCCAGGTACTAAGCAACAGCTAGTAAACCCCCACATACACACACCCACAAACCTCCACCCACCCCCTTCATTCCCTCCTGAGGAGCCAGAGAGTCTGTAGACTACTGCTGCTCAATAAAGCAGATTTCAGCTTGTCAGCTGACACACACTGAAACAACACACACATACACAAACAATGAGGGAGACGGTTGAGTGATGTGGCGTTGAGGGTCGTCCCTGGGGTATTAACCACCTTCTTTTAACCCTTTCTTTCAGTTGGGACCTAATTTGCATGTCCTTTTAAGTCCATTAAACAAACAGACCTTTTTAGTCTTGTGTCTACAATGTTGCCCTCACCTCAAACAACATGGTCCGTTTTGTCAGTTTAAAAATCAACAAAACTATTTACTTTACAACTGTCGGTCACCTCAACAAACTGATGTCAAGCCAGCAAATTCAACCTGTGTCCAAACTAGATGACGTGTAGATGTATGAGAGCAGCAGTTTACATACATCAACACGAATGATTCCAGGTAATTTTTCTGTGGCATTTCTTCCCACGCTGGAAAAGAAAAAGGAATTAATCGTGCTACTATCAAATGTGAAAGTGACCACAGAATAGAGTAACTTAAGTAATGAATGACATAGGCGAAGAATAACATGCTCAGACTTGACTTTTTTAGACAAGAACTATGTCTTTCTTAACAGCTCTCTCTGTGCACACACCAACAGTCTTAAGAGCTTTTACTGACTTATTACCAACTTATCGACGATTCCACACAACCTTAATCCAAACTATGGATTTCTGAGTTGTGGGCTGAATAGCAGAACAAGCTCATAAGATGAAGGCTAGCAAGAGGTAGAGAGACAGCTGTTTGTTTGAGCAATGGTATCATCAAGCAACGGGAACTTCTCCCTGAGGAGACATTGCCCAGATATTCTCTTCGCTTCACGTCACCCCGTGGAGCTGGGAAGCACTCGGATGGTGGAGAGCTAGTGTGAGACTCAACAACACTTTTGAAAAGGAACAACAACTGGTACTCATGGCTGCACACACATAGCAACACTCAAATCCAAATGTTCATCTGTAAACACAGACAGAAGGGGAGGACAACACACGCTGCACCTAGAGTGTGTGCTACAGGGTACATGACCCTCCTTGAAGGACATGGCAGGGTTATCTGTATGGCTATATGTGCAATTCTGTGGCTCTATGGTTGATAGCTACATTAGCATGTCGAGGTTTCTGTCTGAGAGCTAGACAGAGAGAGCACATGGACTCATGGCCAATCCCTCTTTCATGCCAAATAGTGAGACAAATGCCTTGCAGCCAGCCGCCAAGTATAGAACATGAAACACATGATGAAACATGCAATTAAGAGCTTATGTGCTGGTGAGGAGTGGAGTGGGGGGACCGCTGGTTACATATTTCCTGACTGATAAATGGACGAGCGCTGGGAGGGGTGGGGTTAGTGAACCCACTAGAGTGTTGGGTAACGAGGCATGGTGGCAGATTTATGTCCCGCCCAACCCCCTCCCTCCAATCTTATGTGCCCATGACAAAGTGCCCCATAGGCCCCCCATCCCATCTCCTTGAAATGTCATTACATGTTCGCATGTATCAGGCCAGCAGAGGTGGAATGAAGATGGCCATTAATGCTAATGAGAAGTGGGCTTTGGTCTTTTGTCTCATGTCCCAATGGTTCTTTCCATCCTTCCCTTGCCCCAGTGCATATCCCCATCCCATGCCTCTCCCAGTCTCTCACCTGTCTAGACAAATCAATTCTCTTTTTTTTCACCTCCACCATACCTTGCAACCTTCACAACACACTGTACCCTCCATCCATGTATCCATGATACATGCTTTTTCTTCAGCAAGCCTCATGTTTCATTATTCCTCATCTCCAGGCTCTTCTTCATCCATCCTCCTGTAGTGTTTATAAGATTTACCTTCAGTCTGTCCTTGGGCAGGGCCTGGGCTCCTTTCATGATGACCTCCTGAACCCTTTCAACTGACAGGTCACTTCCAGCCTGCTCCAGACGCTGACTGAAGAAGCCGATCACCTAAAGGTCACAGAAGAAGAAACAGTCAATCACAAGACGGAACCCAAAGGTGCAAAAATACATTTGGCCTCTTAGCCATGTTACTGAAACATAAACAAGAATTGCGAAACTGGCTTGTGTTATGGGAATAGTTTGACATTTGGGGAAAAATGCTTACTGGCTTTCATGCCAAGAGTTAGATTAGAAGACTGATATCAATCTCATATCTATCTGTTAAATCTGATTGTTGAGAATGCAGGGCACTTGGACTACTACAGACATTTAATCTACTATAATGTACTGTAGTTGTAAGCAGCAATGAAGGCAGTGCAAAATGTCAGTTATTATAATTATTTTAACTTCTATGAAGAGATATTTCATATCATTACAACTCTGTTTCACCGTAATGTCATGTATTATATGTTTATACCTCAGCCTCCATGCATGGTTTTTAACTGGTATTAACTATGTCTGTTGCATTTTAGTGTATTATTAACCGTTTATTCATGTGTACATATTTCTTATAAATGTTAAATATGATTAATTTCTCAATTTCTCAACACTTTCTTGAAGAAATAGTCAGATTTTCCTTTCAGTTTTTCCTCTAAATACAGGTCTTTAATAGATTTCCCCAAGAGATACACTACTTATAATATAAGTGACAGGAGAGTTTCAGATACAGTTTCAGTGTTTATACAGGGTTCATGAATATTGTTTTAACCAACCCTTTAAAGTATTATTATTAGAAGTAATTCCAGCAATTTAATTAAATCCAGTTACAGTTTCTAAATACACAGGATTTCATGCCATTTCCATGTCTTAGAGGTTTAACATTAGCTCCCACTGAAAACTCCTTGGATCGCGCTGTTTGGAGCTGTCACACAGATACTGCAGTAGCCACACCCTATATGATGATACTGTATGCAACAGACAATCAAAGTTACAACAAACCATCATCAGCAGCAAAACACTGATGCTAAACTAACCTGTTAACAAAATTAACTGAGAAACTATTATTAAATCTTTGTAGGTAGTTTGTTTTGATCAGTTTGATTTGAGACTTTTCTACAGCTAACAAGATGTCTCCATGGGTTGCCTAGTTTCCTAGCAACAGTAAGTTGCTCCAAAAATGAATCTATACTATATAGGGATACAGAGCTGCATGTACTACAACTTATATGACAGTTACAACACATTAAGATGACGGATCTTGGCAAATAAGTGGATAAAAGTTGAAGAACATTTCTACAACGCTGCACAACTTCTGCTCTAGAAGAGAGAAAATTTGCTGCACAAATTCAAAAATGCTACAAACACACACTTGGCTAATATGTCAGTTGGCTATGTAATTACATACAACCAATGGTTCAGATTCGCGATTCACAGTATGGCTTGCTGCATCCCACTCAAAATAAGCATTTAATTGGAGCTCAAATTATCCCACGCCTTCCGGGTTTAAGCCCAAACAAGAGATCAATGAAACCATATTTTGCATTTCCACTGCTGTGCAAGGTTCTTCCCTGGAGAAATGTTTGATATTTGAACATGAAAAAAACTATATATTACCGATTCTTTTTAATGCTCTTTTTTGTCAAACCAACAGTGAAAAATGCACCTACAGGCAATGCTTTCTCTGCTTCAAACACACTAGAGCTCACTTGAGCTAGTGTGTGTGTCTGCTTCTATCTAATACTAATCTTTTTCATTAAGTCTGAAGGCCTCCCATATGGGGTTAATTTAGAAAAGCAAAAAACGCAACCCCTGATCCTGAATCTCACGCTCACATATATAGGTTTGCAAGTACAGGGAACGCTTCAGAGAAAAGCCTTAGGAGGCTGATTTAGCCGAGGGATTCTAGCTACCATGCTTCTCTCATACTTAACGATAACAGCAATTTATCCAGCAACCCCCATCTCTCACACACATACACAACAGAGCTTCCTTCCCTCCTCTTCACGACTAACATAGCCATCAATGCCAGTTCCTCACACTGTCTCTTCCTCCCCCATATGCCAAACCCTATCAATGAATATTTGACACAAAGCCTCTCGACACAAAGGGAATGATTAAATCATCAATACTACTTAAGCTCACAGACCTCAGAATGTCATATAGTCAAATTGTTAATGAAGCAGTTTGTATTTGTTCAAGAGTTGCCTGTTTTTTGTTTTTTTATTTCTCCATGGACATAGAAGACATTCAGGGAAAATATGTAGCCTTGATTTATGGAATAATTACCACAAATCAGCCAACACCATGAGCTTAAGTGCTTCCAGTTCCAAGCAAAAGCAGACTGACCGTGTCCAAGTTCTGCATGATGTCCTGGAAGGATGGGTGCGTCCTGAACTGCTCAAAGAGCTCTCTTTTGTAGAGCAGCGCATACACCAGGTTGGGGTTGTGGTGTAGTGAGTTGCACAGGCAAGAGTTGATGATTTCCAGCATCATTCGGATCACCTCCTCAATCACATTTAGGTCCTGGGCCTGAGGGAGAGGGAGGATGTAAAGGTTAATTGGTTTCCCACTACAATGGTTTCACTTATAATTGTGTTTTAAAATGATTGCCTCCTGATAAACTGATCAGCAGGGGGTAACAGAGAGGTGGAAGAGATAGGAGGGGGAAAGAGAGAAAGATGAAATGATAAAACAACGAACAATAAACAATGTTAGTACACTGTCAGCCGAGATCTTTGTGAAGAATAACCTTGTAAATCACAAATCAAGTCATGTCACAGTGTGCATATCACTAGTTTCACTATTTCTAAAGTAATATCATTAATAAAAGTGAAGTTGATACATCACAAAGATGTAAAAAGGCAGACATATGTACTGTAGTAACAACAGCACAAAATCTAATTGAAAAGTTGAGTGAATCAATCAACATTTTGGGAAATACACAATTACTTTCTAGCAGATACTTTAATGAGAAAATCAATACATAGCTTGATTATGGAGCTAGCTAAACTAAACAGCATTATAACAGTTTAC
>OMLM01003766.1:8247-18842 GCA_900302695.1 Helostoma temminkii | reverse complement strand
AGAGATTTCAAGGTGGTGGTAGGTGAACTTAACCAGATTCACTTCCCCCGTTTTTAACCTTTATCCTAAGCTAACCATATGCTGGCTACAGCCTTAGCACATATACAGCACAAATTCTTTAAAGAGGGAATGAAAATAAAACAAATGTTCTTTACTGTAACCTAGGATGCATAAATTATACGGGTTTGTGTCTTGGGGGATTGTTGTCTGTGGGTCCGTGATGTTCACTCAGACATGCCCACTCTTGACTGCATATGGTGGATTCAGTTATTCAAGACACAGGAGACAATTCTCCCTCAACTATACATTAATTTCCACCCAATTCAAATAACAAGTGAGAAGCAACTACAGAAGGAAAATGTAATGCCTGCAATTTTTTCTCTGCAATTTGCAGTTCACACTTTTCAACCTGCAAACACCTTCGGCTTGCTGTTATTATTCCTTTCAGCTACATGATCACAGCTGAGGGCAAGTCTCCTTAGTTTCTGATATTAGACATACCTGAGGCTCACAGTAATATAACAAGACACTACCCTGCTGAATTTGACCAAATATAATCTATAACCAGTTCTAACTCAAGTACCACATTGGGTGTTGGTTAGTGGGAGCTGAGTGGATCTGATGAACACTGATGAAAGTCTTGTTCTGAGAAGTCTAAACTAAAGGCAGGTCATGATGCTCTGAGTTACTACTTTATATGAACACCACCACTTGCCACTTTAGGAACACCTACTGTATATGATCTCAAGCATTAAAATACAACAGTTATTCAAACAAATATTACATTGTGGGAAAAAAAAGCATGCTGTTGCCTTGTTTGCATTTAACCATTACACCATAAATTTTTACATAGCTAACCAACAGCTGTGTATTGCTACATTAAGGAGTTGTGATACCTTACCCTTATCATTAATACGGAAGCAGCAGGGTTTTACAGAAACTAATCAAACCATCTGTTATACATGGAGAAACTGCGGTGTGAGAACAGAGATTCTATCATGCATTGTTCATTAGTTATTGCGTTCACAACGTGTCGGCACAGAGAGAGAGACAGTCAGACGCCACCAAGAGAAGATAACGTTTCATATGGTGGCAAGAAAGGAGACTTGAGAGACTGTGGGAAAATGAATCATCTTTAAGGAGATAAAAACTATGCTGCAATGCATTGGGAAATGCAGTTCAAGAGATGTTGTCTGATTTCCTGTGGTATGACAAATGTGGGCATAGCTTTGCAAAATCTATTATGCAGTGGTGGTGGTACAGATAAGATCCCTAGATGATGTGGTCTGTTTCCACACCAAATCTAAAAATACAAAATAATAGCACCACGCGTCATCTCATGAAAAACAAACACTGCCATTAACATGACACGATTTTACATTTGACAAATAGCAAAAAATAACCAAAAAAAAATTCCAGTAACTTCCAGTCCAATTTATCGTAAGATATTTGTAAACTTGCATCATGTGTCTACTCTATCAACAGGGTGACTCACTACTGTCTAACACCTTTGAGGAAGCAGAGACAAAAAGATGCCGACTAAGGGAATGGAAAAGTTCAGAACACTGGAAGCAGCGTAACTTAATGAGATGATGGAGTAATAATGAAATCCAGTGGCAGGATTCATGAGGACCACAGCTGTAGATTCTCTGACCTGGTGCTGATCATGGTCTGAATGACTAGCAGGAATCACACTGAAACAATGTGCATGCCTGTGAGTAAATCTGATACCAATATATAGACCAACAATCAATTTTCTAAGTTAAAGGGTTGTCATGTAGACAAAGTAAGGAAGTAACCTTTAACTTACAGGAAGCCTTAACCTAGGCAGCACTAATCAGCAACTTCATCTACAGTTACATCCTGCATCATTTTATACTCAAAATAAATTAAGTGAGGGCAGCATGGTGATGTAGTGTTTAGCACTGTCTCACAGCAGTGGTCCTGGGTTCAATTCCCCGCTCTGCCAGGATCTTTCTGTGTGGAGTTTGCAGGTTCTGTATTCTCTGGGGTTCTCTCCGGGCACTCTGGCTTCCTCCCACAGTCCAAAGACATGCAGTCAGGTTACTTGGAGACTCTAAATTGCCCGTAGGTGTGAGTGAGAGTGTAAGTGGTTGTTTTTGTCTATCCTGCCTCTCGCCCGTATGATAGCTGGGATAGGCTTTAGCAAGCCTGCGTCCCCTATGGGGACTAAGTGGTTCATAAAATGGATGGATGGATGAATTAAGTGTATTCCACTGGAAATATTGTAATTCCTGTAAAATTCATTACAACAATGTGTTCAGCAGTTTTTTAATATTCTGTGTATATGCCGGTAAACCTTTATGATAAAAAAGCTTGTTTTTCCTACAGTAAGACACATTTACTAAAGAACATTAATTAAATAAACATTGGAAAGAATATGGGTTTTTATGTTCTCCATCGCCAGACTTAACTGTGATGATTGGTTTTTATGACAAACAAATACCATTGTTCTGATAATGACTTGTTTTGATCAATAATTTCAAATCAGCAGCCCTGCAACACTGCACACTGCTTCAGAAATTTTTTTAAAAAAAACTTTGTTTTCTGTGTGGCCTTCTTTTGTGCTTTAGCCCCCCACATACAATCATGCTCTGAAAGTAGGCATGAGGATTATGAAGACTGTAAAAAAACTGTATTCTGCTGTGCACAGACCATGAATCAGGCATGCCACACAGATGCAATAAAGTACTAATTTCCACAAGCTAGCAGACAAAGGTGTGTGGAGCTTTAACAGGCACATGTGAAGAGGCAAGTGGAGGACAGGAAAGCTGGCTATAATGAGGATTGATTGTATGTCTGGAAACAGAGGTGGCTCTCTGGGCTAGACTTCACTGCCTAGCTAGACCTACTCTGCTCTGTTCTGCTCTGCAGTGGCAGGCCATAATTAGACAGAAAGCAGGGACAGATATAGGAGACAAGTGAGTAGGAGGAAGAGGAGGCAGAGGAAGGAAAACAGGAGCAAAAATGGAAGCACAGAAGAAAGGAGTAAGGGGGAGTTGATGGAGAAAGTGAACGATGAAGAGGGTACAAGAGGAGGGAAAGGAAGGCAGAGTAGGAGTGAGGGATGCCTGGTGTGTTTGTTCTTTTTCTCTACACCCAGCTTAATGAGATTAGCCTGGCAAGAAAAAATGCCACACTGGGGAATTCAGGTCACATGAAAATAGGCTAGCTAGACGTCTGCCTGGCCCTCTGTGTATGTTTGTCAAGTGGATGAGATTAAGAGGTCCATGGTCTACTTGAAATCCAGACAGGATTTAAATATCTTTGCTCCTCCTCCTCCACTTCCCACTCTATTCTTTGCGCTACAAAATTGTCTTCTTAAGCAGTAAGATCACACCTGACGTGTTTGTATAGTTGCATGAAATCATTAGTGCCTTTCCTTTCTTTTTCTCTGTCCCCTTCCTCGTTTTATGCTTTCCTCCCATCCTCTTTTATGCTCCTTCTCCTTCTGTCATGTACTATTTTCCAGCCTACTGCATTGTCATTTAGTCACCACCACTCATGCTGCTATTTTATGTCTTGTCTCCGCCCAGGAAAATACAGGCCTCAGACATGAGCTATATCATTAGTCTCAATGATCCTACCCCATTTTACTTGTTTTACCATTTACTCAAACCACGCAGGAAAACTGTGGATGTGTGTTTGTAAGCTTTTTCATCTGTTTACTGCTAATTCTTTAGCATGCTGGGTACAAACGTGTTATGTCTGCAGGTACATTTGGCCTTTGCCATCTGTCTGACAAGCAAAATTACAGAATTTGCAGATGCAATCTGCGGCTATGGAGAACATGCTGGACGAGTATTTCTGTGTCTAGCTGTCCTATCATACCAATACTTGTTTTATGCAAGTGTTTGTGTGTGTAGACAGGGTGTTTAGAGACACAGACATGTAAATCCCTGTAAAGTAGGAGCTGGCATCATTAAACCAATAGCTTAGTGATTCCCTGGCTGGCCCTGCTGCTCACTGCACGCTGTTGCAGGGCAGATAAACCAGACATATTAAGAAATAGTACAGACAAGACAAGGGCATTAAGATAAACACAGACAAGATACAGAGAGGAAAAACAAGATACACAGTCAAAAGCGCCACCTAAACAAACAAATCTGTTTCACTGTATCAGAATGCGAACCATTCAATAGAAAAACAAGAAATACTGGGATTCATATCACCATGTGCAAAACATAGTGAGAGAGAAATACTAAAAAGCAGCTTTTTAAAAATGCACTAAAGGAAAAGATAATGTGTTTTGACGTAGAAAAATAGATAAGTGAAGACAAAAAAATAACTACATGGACAGAAAGAGAGGGTCAGACTGACTGAGTAGCTGCAACCTGCCCTGTCTTCGGGGAGTTTTTTAAATAGGTCATTGTCTGACCTGCATTATGGTACCACAGCCGTGTCATAATCACACCATTTTGTAGAGAACTGAGCCCAGGTTAGCTTCTTATTACCCCACAGACTCACAAAACTCCCTTTGTTACACATACAAAATGAGGCAACTGCCCCTCACCACAACACAGTCGGCGTCTAGAATCGGTTTAGGAAAGACTGCGTTGGACAATTGCTGCATCACTGTCTGCGTGGAGGGGAAGTCCAGCATATTTTCAGACAGACACCTTATTAGCAGCTTAAATAAGAGCACTACCACTCAGAGATTTGGCTAGCACTAACAGTGGGGAGCTGGGTCCAGGACACAACAGAGCTTCCCTAATCATCATTTGGACAGACAATCATTAGGATGCACCTGTTGCCTGCCTAGCAACTGGGCCTAACCGCATTTTCACCAGGCTGGTGCAGAAAAAACTTCAACAGATGAGAGGATGAAAAACAGATTTAAAAAAAGGGGTGGGGGTGTGGGTGTAAGTCAGCACTCCACTCTCAGCTGGATACTGCCTTAATGAGAGAAATAGACTTTCGCTTACACTGAGGATGACATAATGAATCACATACAAAGGGCCATAGGTCTAAGAGGTTACTAATAATTTGTAAAGCCCAACCTCATTACTGATCGTTTTATTCATTGTTAACTTTCCTAGAAAAAACTCAAGACAAAAGACCTTGAGTTTGGTTCATTTACTGCAGGTGAAAACCCGTTTTATGATTGTTACTAACAACACCCTAGTGGAAGTTCAGACTACAAACAGCTTGACAATTTTTGGTGAGATGCAAAAATCCGGCACAGTCATTTGTATGAGGAAGCTAATTTAGAAAGTTTTAGCAGCAAATTGTTTTATCTTTCATTGCCGCAATCATAAGGTAATAGTAGAAGTTCAAATTACAAAATTACAAAATTTCATTTACCCTTGTCAAACAGTATGCAAAGTGCAGGCATCTACAAATGTTTTATAGTCAAAAGATAAAATTCAACCTTTTGGTACAAAATCCTCCTAAATGAGGCACAGCATTTTTTTTATAGGTATAGATGATGCTGATACTCCGCCAGGTTCAAACTGCTGCTCACTACATCACCAAACAAGACAAATATTAAAGTACTTCATAACCTAGTTAATAATCCTCATGCTGTACTGTCCCCTCTGGGTATTTTCAGGTGAAATGACATAAGCTGTGTATGGCAAGTAATGTTACTATTATATAATATTATAAATCTATCCTGTGAGGCTCTAAATGAAAAGACCATAACAGATGACAATCTAACATTCACACTTCAATGAATTTCTTATTTCAGGTAAACCATACGTGGAGCGAGACACTGATTTCTGTCCTGGCACATGATGTTGTCTCAGAGATTCCATCAGCACTGTGGAATCAGATTAAATAGACGAAGAAAGTCAGCATAAGGCCAGGCAATGAAACTGACGCATTTATCATATAAGCTGATACACTGAAAAGTATATGTTGTAAATACATTAGATTCCTATTTCTTATTGGGCCATGCAGAGGCTACACTGGAGGTAGACATTGTCAAGTCATTCCATGTAAAATAGGCAAAGGTGAAAAAGACCAAGACGGTAGAATGGAAAAGTATGGATAGAAGACGGGGAGCGAAAAAAGCTATTTGAAATGCATCAGTACATTTCACAAGTCATTTTCCAGAAAGACACATCCATTTATTACATATACGCCACTGATGTTGAAGGCATACGAGTACAGTAGACATTAAATCTTGTTCCATGTACTGTACCCTGACTGACTCTTTATTTTTGAGGATGATATCGATTTTTATATTTTGCTGTAAAAGAAAATGTATCGACCAGCAGTAATAAAAAAAAAAAAAGAAAAACAAACAAGAAAAAAATTTTGCGAAACTATTTTTTCTTTATATTTATATTTATATTAAATTGCAAAAATCAATTTGTCAGTGCTCTCTGGTGGACAATGTATGCAATGAAAACACATTTAAATTTGAACATTTACAGTCATTGTTGTGCTGCAATTCCTGATTAGTAAGTGGCAGAAACTGAGCATCTGCAGGAGGCTAATATCATTTAGCTTAGCTCTAATTCTAACTTGGTTATTTAGTTAGTTGGGTAAATGTATGTCCTCAACTGACAATGTAAAATGTGATTGATTATAAACTCTAAAACAAATAAGAGCTGTAAGTTTTCTGTTCACTGTAAGGCAATTCACAATAAGCTCTGAAAACAGAGTTGAGTCATCTACTGCAGTGTACAAGAAAACTGAATTTAGAATTTTGGTAAATTCTCAGAAGCCTCGATAATAAACAGAAGGCATAATGTTTATTATCTGTTGATATATCTTCAGGCTCTGCTTTTACCCTAAACAAGAGGAATAGTGCTACAAAGTTAATGCATGTGTCTAGTGTGGCTATTAAAAAGAGATCACAGATTGTGACTCAACCAGCACACATAAACACATTGGCAGGGTGGTCTAACATGCTTCTGGCTGTGTGTGTGTGTAGTTGCTTCCCAGAAATGTGCAACAGTAAACAGACTAAGAGGCAGAGAAGTAACATTACCACTGGCCAGGAGCATAAACAGTGACATACAACACAACAGAGCACGTATTTTCTTTCGTTTTATGTTTGCTTGTGTGCACGGGCACATACTACATGTCACTGCACATATCTCAAAGGGCAAGAAAAAAAAAACTGCAATCAGCAGTGCAGAAGCTGTAGAGAGAACAACCATGGGGCCCCCTGAGAGCTGCCCTGCTTGGGCTGGGAGCCTGTGGCAGTCCCCTGGGGGCTCAAGGGGCCCTAATCCTTCACTCTTTCTTCCCTGAGACTAACCAGACACAGCAACATAAACACATTCAGGGATATGTGTGTATACATGACAGAGAGACACAGAGACAGAGGACCACGAGCCAGACGTAAAGAGGGAGGGGAAAGGAGGAGACAGATAGAGAGACATTAACACATGAGCAGAATGGACTCAGCTTTAACCATCAGCTTAGACCGTTTGACGAGGTTTGTTCATATCCTCCTCAATCTCTCCCTTGTAAAGAGAGCAATTACATGTTCAGGACAATCCCACATTACACAAACACTAGTTCTCTCTCCAGAGCCAGACTCAGCCAAATTACATCGTTTCCATATGCCTGTCACAAAAACACACTTAACCGCCTAAGCCACATCCACTACTACTGGAGGGAAAGAAGAGGGTCAGAGAAGGAGGAGAAACACCTAAGCCAGCGTATGAAGTTTTATATAAACATGAGTCTGAAATTGATACTGATGACAAAGACAGAAGATATAAATGACTAGTCAGCTAACATTCACACCTGCTGTCATTTTAAACATTTAGCAAGATGTTTACTTTTCACTTACAATCTCACTCCTCCACTGAAATGAAGAAATGGGACAGATACAGTCTTAAAACTGATAACATATGGAAATCAGTCAAGTATATATACACGGCGATCAGGCATAACATTACGACCACCTGTTAATCTAATGCAATTATAGCTCTGCCATGATGATTTAGAAAGTTATAATTTTTAGTTTTTTGAAAAAAACTTTGGAAAAAAAGCTGTCTTTCCAATTTACATCAATGAGGAGTCCAAAACCTTGAAAAACACCTCTAACATAATGTACTCTAGTACGACTCCACCGCCCACAATATTCTTAACAATGCACATGTAATAGAAGGTTAAGTTTGTCAAATTTTGAATAAAAAATGTACTTACTTTACTTAAGTTTTATTATTTCCAATTTATGTTGTGAATTTTATTTATCATGTAATGATTTTGTTAGTATCTCTGAATTTTATCTCATTGTCTTTTTTTAAAAATATATATACACACACATCATAATTTAATGATAACATTTCAACATTTTTATTTGTTTTCCATTTGCCCTTTTTGTACCTTCTGAGCTTCTGTAGGATGCTATGGAAGATTCTACATTTTAGAAAGTCACACTGAAAGACCCAAAGGAAGATCTTACATTGGGTGACAAGTTAGAAACAATCAGCGTAATTACCAAGGGATTAAAGGCCTGATTTGAGGCAGGGCTAAATCCCTCACTCTGAACAGCACAATGAAACAAAGATATCAAAGATAAAACACCTTCGACTAAGACCAAAGCATTTACTACTAAACACATGGGAAAAGCTGATTCAGCATTTCTATTTTGATGCTACTCAACAAGCATCCAAGACTAAATTAAACTGAATTTATGTCTAGAGGTAGATGTAAGTGTGCACATGCTCAGAAGACAAACAACACAGGATGTTCCTTTTCTTCAAGTGATGTCAGTAAGGCTAAATATTGACTTCTACATGTGGATAGTAAACAAGAGAACCCTTGTAGACATGGGAACCAATGTCACATTGGGTTAGTATAGTCTAAGCTCAAGGATAACTGCAATATCAGAAAAGTTGACCAGCTCCGTCTTAAAAGTCTATGACCCAGACTGGATGTCAGACACTATTCTAGGAAACAGCCCTCATTGTAAAATTCCCATGAAATAATCACACTGGAAATCTGGCTTCTGCCCTTGAGCAACACACTGAATGTCTTGCAAAAGCATGAGTGTTGTTGTGTAGGCAACTATACACTTTGACCCCTTACTGTGTGTGTGTATTTGCTGTATGTTTGTCACAGCTAATATCTCCACTCTGAATGCACTTTCTTATGGGAACAGCCAACTGAATTAATATCTTTCACAAATAAGAGTAATTGTGAACATGACAAGCATTATCCCTTTGTTTTTCTACCTCGCTTTCAGTTGTGTATTGTAAAGTGTATGTTTACGCATGAACAGTAAATAAGTAAAAAACTAAAATAAGCCCTCGAGAAAAAAGCTTCAAAACAAGGTATAAAATAGCATTTTATATGCGTTTTGTGTGTCTGTTTGTAAGGGCCCTCATCCAACAGTAGCAACAAGTTGAAGGAGCACTTGAATGAACACACTGGCGCGCACACACTATCTAATGAGTCAGACAGACACAGACAGACATTATGTAAGGGCTAGAGTCAACCTGACCACTCTCATTGGTCAAGTATAGGTGCCACTAAGATCTGGTTATTGCATTAGGACAACATCAAAAACAATATATTTGCTAATTTCTGATATTTGCTCACATTAATATTACTTGAGAATAAGCCTAAGAAATGGTATAGAGAGAGCTGCAGACTGCCATTCTGCAGTGCAGATTTGATGCTTTCCAGTAGCTGAAAACATAGCAACAGCATCAAACTGTGAGCTGCACCTTTAAATTAAACTAAACTGTTTGACACAAATGATGCCAGCAGCAAAGTATGGAGTCGAAGAGAGACATAAAAAACAATACAAAAACCATGAGGGAAAAAATACTTCAAGCCAGATCACATCAAATGCTTCAGAACATTCTGTTTTTTTTCCTTGTTTACTTTTGTTTTAGTAAATGAGAAGCTACTACCAACAGCTGGTTTGCTTAGGTTAGCATGAAGACTGAAAACAAAGAGAAATAGCCAGCCTGGCTCTGTGCAAAGATAACTAAATCGATCCACTAGTGCCTCTAAAGCTCTCCAGTTAACAGGTTAGGACTTGTGTGACTGTGCAAAAAGTTTTTTTTTTTGGCCATTAAGCATCATGAAACTTTAAATGCAAATTTGTGTAAACTAACATTGACTAAACAGTTACAAATACTCACTTCAACAACTGCTCTACAAATACGCTAAGCTAGTCATAATTTGGCGACAACTAATGAAGTGAGAGACAGAGAGAGACATAGATTATGTGTGTGTGTGTGTGTGTGTGTATGTGCGGGCCTGTGTGTATTGCTTACATAGTCGGGCAGAGCTGTGTTGTCTGCTGGCCTGCCTCTCAGACTCTGTGTTGCCTGCTCCAAAACCTTGTTGTGCTTTTTGGAAAGCAATGCAAATAAACTGGAAAAGAGACACAGAGAGGGGAAAACGAGTGAGAACAGCAATCACAGATGAATGACACACTGCTAAGAAGACCAAACAAACCAAAATCCAAATACGCAGTAGTCATACTGCTAATGTTGACTAATAATTAATTAGCTGCAATTACTCAAATAGTGGCCTTTACGCAGATTATTGAAGAGACATTTATACAAGTCATATTATTACAAGAGCCTGTTTTCCTTTTTTAGTGAGCCCTGTAAAATTAATGAATAATAATAAAACTTGAAATAACAAAA
>OMLM01003764.1:122132-133290 GCA_900302695.1 Helostoma temminkii | reverse complement strand
GTGTGTGTGTGTGTGTGTGTGTGTGTGTGTGTGTGTGTGTGTGTGTGTGTGTGTGTGTGTGTGTGTGTGTGTGTGTTTCCTCTCCACCTGATCTAAACAGATTTTTAGAGGAAGTACTGGCTTTTCTTATGCTGAAGGTTCATTGATAGAAATAGATAAGAGGCTGAGAGTTAAAGAGAGCATTATGTAGAGTGAGACGGGTCCACCCACCACCCCCAGCATCTGTGATGGGGACAGCAACACGCTCTGTTGTCTTTCTGTGGTCGCATCACAGCATATTGTAATTCCATAAAGGGTTTGCAGTATTTTCTTATTTCTTGCAAGCCTATGTTTCATATCTCAAACATCACCTTCATCTACTGCTTATAGCTTAGTGAAATGGCATCTCGCCGAATACTGGCACTGCATTTCATTAAGGAAACAAAATCTTGCTTGTGCTCCTCAGTTATTAGTTGCCCCTTGTGACATAAAGAGATAACTTTTACGGTTAATTACTTCTGTGTTGCTAAACATGAAGGCAGGTGTTTTGAATAACTACCTCAGAGGGATATCATGAGAACCGATACTTTGGTACTAAGTCGATACCATAATTCTTAGTCCATGACAATTATTTTATATGGTACCAGAAGTATTTCAGAAAGGCTAATGTTAGCTTGTTTAGGCTAATGAAGTAACAGCTAATAACATGAACTGTGTGCTTACACACATACATTACATACAATACATTGCTTCATAACCAATGTTACCATTGTTTGTGTGTGCATGTCTTTAAATGCAAGAACACTTCACTCTTGTAAAGACATTTTCGCCAGTCCTCACAAGTTTAAAGAGCATTTTTGGGGTTAAGACTAGGTTTAAGCGTTTAGGTTAGAATTAGATTTTGGTATTTGGCATTTAGTTATGATGGTTATGGTGTGGGGGTTAGGGAATACATTTTAGCTGAGTGGCCTCACAATTATAGTGAGACAAACATGTGTCTGTGTGTTTGTGTATGTGTCTTTGCATGCTGTGTGTGCAGCTGTGTGTCCCTGCACAGCTCCACCTGATAACTGAAGTATCCTATCAACCGAACACCTGACTGTTTGTTTGCAGTTCAAAATAACCATTGCCTTTTTTGTTTCATGAAGACTCCATCCCACTCTTAGTGCTGTGTTACGCTTAGACTTTATTTATTTTTTGCCATTATATTGAAATTGGTATTGAGTATCATGGAATTTCAGTGGTATTGGTACCAACCAAATTTCTGGTATTGTTACATCTGTACTACCTCATACTAAGCTAATTTGTGTATTCAGTATTTCAATACATACATATGGAATAGGGGTAAGTGTCCCCAAATATTTCCCAAGGGGGCTAGACCTTGTGCCTTCAATATGACCTGCGACTACCATTTGTGGGACCCTAGATTATGTGGCCTAAGACATACCTGTGCATGTAGCACCTGATTGTGTGTGAGTTCATTTCTGTTGTTTGTTTTGTTGTTTTCATGTAAAACAATCCCTTTCACCAGAAGCATTTCACAAAAGCTAACGTTAGCTTGTTTAGGCTAATGTTATGAACTGGGTGCTTCTTATAACATTGCCACATAACCAATGGTACCGTTCTTTGTGTGTGCATAAAAAGGAATAACTAAAGGCTCTGCCTTGAAGAGGTGTGGCCATTATGAGTGTTTGTGTGGCTAGGTCTTTGTATAGCACAGCATCTGAGATGGTTTAGTGTCCTCTACAATAGATCACATCATGTCTAATATTTGATATACTGCTGGAAAGAGGATAGTGACCATAATAAGAATGCTAATTATATCTTTATTTTTCTTTTCTTCCTAAGCCTCGCAAAAACGCTAATGGTTCTGGTAGCCAGATACGGGTCCTTAGTCCCCCAATGAAGAGCAGCTCGTCGTCCTCCTCCTCTTCATCATCGTCTTCATCCTCATCCAGCTCCTCATCGGAGAAGAGGGCACCAAGGAGGACCCATCATCAGATGGCATCAACTCTGCAGGACAAGCAGGAGAAGGCAAATAGGATAATATCAGAGGCTATTGCTAAAGCCCAGCAGCGAGGGGAGAAGAATATTCCCCGAGTTATGAGCCCTGAGAGCTTCCCCAGCTCTTCCTCACAGTACAAGACCCATCGTGATCGTGAGCACAAAGGAAATGGCAAAGCAAGGCCCAAAGAAAAGGCCTGTAGGAAGGCCTGCATAGTACCCTCTTCCAAGCCCAAACAGAAGGCCAAGATTGGGTATGTCAAATTTTTATTTTTTTTTAATAAAACACTGCTGTCATTTGACAAATAATTCAGCAAGCACAGCTTTAATCTTTTCACTCTGCATGAGCCTAAACCACTGCATTATTTAATGAGCTCAAATGAATACATGACATATTCTATGGTAGTAATATTATAGTACTGTACTTTATTGCAAATACCAGCAATGACAAGGATAAAAAATTCTGGTTACAATGGAAAAAAATAAACTATTCTTATCATAATCATTCTTTTGATTAAATTGGTCATAGCAATTTGGTCATTCTTCATTTTGACAAAATACTGACAAATTAAAATTACAGATTTCTGAAGACCAATGTAATGTTTAAAGCTGAGCAAAAATGTATTAAATTATCCAGTTAAATGTTAAATGATTATGAAATAACACATTTCAGAAGCTGTAACCAAGAAATGATTGGTTGCTGCAGTTAGTTATTTTTGTTGATTTAAAAAAACAAAACAATTATCACTGTTTTGTGATTACTGTGAAAACCGTATTAAGGTATACCGTATTTGCTGCAGACTCTTAGGACTCTTTATGCGCATATTATTTTTACAGTTAATATCTGTATCCTAGAATAAAGTGATAAATGTCACAACATACTGGCAGAAACAGATACACAGAAGTGTAGTGTCAACACAATGGTCTGTTTCACTTGCACTGATTTAGGGGGAGAACCACAAAATTAAATTAAGCATGGTTGAGATTTTTTTTTGGTGTTTTTTTAAAATGTATTTTTCAAGGTGAAAATTTGCCTTTGCTCTTGTATATATCTCAAAAGCTGCTGACTTGCTATCTCTCTCCAATGAGCTATACTACTATAGAAAAATTAGATCTGGTCTGATTTTAAAAATCAATGGAGTTTGAGCTGAGAATCAGTTTGACTGCTTCTTAATTAAGAGAATATTTAAAAAAGAAACTATGCTCATGTTAAAGATGGATTGATCATTAACACCTGTACAGTTTCTGCTTTTTATTTTTTCTTTGCTTTTTAACTTAGGATATTTTTACAAGCTTCCCGTAGCTAACTGTGATTGCCAAGATGTAAGCTCAAAGTTCAACAGAATTTACTGCACACTATAACAATAAACCAGGCTCAGTTGTCAGCACAGACATGGGTGGTGTAAACAAAGGCTGCATTTACATGTGAGACCATAGTGCTTAGTATTCAGGCAACTAGTGCTGATGTATAGATACCGTAATCCTACTCCCATCTCCCTGTTTTACTGCTATACGCTAGTAGCTGTAAGCCACACCCAACACAGGCTATTGAAATATCAGCTGGTGTAGATGTGAGGGTTGAGGCAGGCAGCTGAAGAAAAACAGCAATGTGTAACTACGGTAAAATTAGACTGTATAGCCTAAAAGACAGTACTATTAGTTTTTAACCATTGTCAAGGCCTTTTAAAAAAAAAATTTTAAGTCTACTCTAAGAGTGACTGACAATGGTCAACAATAATTTCTGAATGGCAGCTGTGTTGATTAGTAATTAGATAAGCTAGGCAGAGGGAGAAAGCTGTAGGAGATAATGGATTTTGCTTAGTGTGTGAGTGTGAGATAATGAGAAAGTAGTGACAGTACTGATGTTTGAAATGACAGAGGCGTCACTCATGGTGATACAGTCCCACCAGATTTTCTAATTTGGATGAGCTTGCCTGGTGATGCTCACAGTAAATCATGCCTCTGGGCTGTTTAGTAGACTCTGGGGCTTGTTGATCTGGTGGCGTCACTCAAGAAGTTCTGATTAAAGTTTTGTTTGGCAACTATAGCTGATGTATAGATACTGTGTTTAATTTTGAGACAAAACAATTCTGCCATTAGGATATTTAAGTCCGGCTTGGTTAGTCTGTGCAGACTTGGATCCTTTTTACTCTTAACCACCTTAATGGATATAGATGATAAAACTATCAGTATTCAATCTAATGTAATCTAATATTTGTTGGTCTTAAAGGGAAGTTGACAACTACTCAGCAGTCTGTCATTCAAATGTGTTACTGAAACAGCCCCTGTTATGATGTAATGCCCCATGTAACCCATTTTTATTCAGTGCTAACCCTACTTGGCCTACATGCAGAAAAAGCATCAGATCAGAATGCAGGCAGCACAGTGTGCTTATGGAGCCTAATATTGTTTGAGTCATGCTTTTTATAGCACTCATTACATCATGGATTCCAGCCATTTTAAAAATGTCAAGCCATTTCAGGCTGATCAGATGACTGGTCAGACTTCATAAAATTCTATACAGACCACAATGTTTTAATTTTTTTTACACAGCATTTGCTAGTCCTTACTCTGCCATCTCAATTGATATTTCCATATCATAAACTATCTAAACTGGCCTGCACAAAACAGGCCAGATCATTGTGGAAGGTCTATAATAATAACATAAATACAATACTCAGCACAGTCGCAGTCACCACAGTTACATGAAATATGCTTGATTTTAATAAAATAGATTAAAACAAATCTGAATGTGAACATGTAGTCTGAATTGTAAGATCCTGTGATCCTTCAATTGTGACATACTGCATGTGTGATGCAGCGTATTTTCAGTCTTTTTAGGATGTGGCCATAGTGACAACTTATAGTTGAGTTGAGTTATAGATCCTGCTCTCTGTCCCTCTCTTTTTATTTCTGTTGAGGTAATAAGTTCAAATATACTGGCCCTCAGCACAAATGCGACAGTGACATATAACTGTCTGTATATGACAAAAGGCTTGTGGGAGAGTGTGACTATTTCATCTGAAGTGTGAAAATTCATAGCTGGCAAATGATCATGCTCAGTACTCTTTAGCTAACAAGACAATTGGAAGATGATTTCTCTAAAGCTCAGTATGTAATGAAGAAGTTTCAGGTTTCACTGGCCAACATAAATTTGACTGATGACCGTGGTGACGTGGAAAAAGTATACTTATGGGAATAAAATGGCATTCCCGCTTTATTATGCTGTAAATTAGCAGTTGTAAATACTACGATTTTCACTTCACTCTGTTCTTCATTGATGGTGATATGTCTAGGCCTGAAGAACACAGAACATGATCAGTCACAGTCGGATGACACAAATCTGACAGAAAAAACTAAAACGTAAATAACCCTGTGTTGGCCTCTAGACACTAGATAGTATGATTATGTTTCTTTTTCCGCAAGTGGTTTTGGATTTAGTAATGCAGTCTAAAAAGACTTCATTGCAATTTGAAAAAATGTGTCACTTTTAAAATGACAATAAACCACATGCATAGAAACTGCAGTAGGTAAACTGAGCTGATTGGAGAAGCACATGCTGTACAGTATAACATGTTTCTCTGGGAGTGACTACAGGTGGACACTAGACAGGAGGAAGCACGCTAGCCTAGCTGAACAAAGCTTCTAGTGGTAATACAACACTGACTTGGTTGTAACAGGTGTAACATAGTAGCAAGTCCTGTGGGAGCTCACTTCAAAACAGCCTATCTGCTTTTTTAAAATTTGTAATGAGAATTATAAGACAGCTGTTTTATTCCAAAAATGCTTAAACTGATATACTTGCATCAAGGTCATGATTGTGTTACAGTGTTTTTTGTTTCAAACTCTGCGGTGGACTGTACTGTGGCCTGACTGTGTGTACCTGCCAAGGCCATCTTTTTCATTAAATTGACAGGGACATCTGTGAATTGGGACAAAGTAGATAAAATGATGGAGTTCTCGTAATGTACTCATCTTGGTATGTTTCATTAGAACCACAAAATACAGAATTTAGCGTGTTTCCTTATCTACATACATATTGTTGGACTGTGTCTATACACAGGTACAGGCAAAGATTGTTATTGCAGGATGATGTACCTACCTAGAAATTTTGTACTAGAGGCAAGTCCTTTTCATACGTATGCACCACTCAGGATCTCCCCATAAAACATTAATGCATGTCAGCTGCAGTGGTACTAACCCTGCGCCGAAGTCATTACTTCAGGCTCTGTTGAGATTTTGCAGCCTTTTGTTCAGAAAGCTTGAAGTTGCGTGTGTCTTTGACGTTCACTGTATGATCACTCCTCCACAGCACCTAGCTGTTCTTTGAGCGGGGAATGGGGCATGAGATAAGACTATTATCCTAATCGTCTGTGCGCTTAAGGATCCGCTTTTCAGAGACCACTATTGTCATTACTACCAGGGTTTCTCCGAAAATCATCAGTACCTTCTGATTAACTTTTCTTGTTTACCAACCATTTGGAAAGCTCGTTAGGGGTCATGTATCACATAGAAAATCTGTCGGACTGATGAGAAACATAAATGAAAGCTGCTGATTTAAAATATGGGTGCACCAGCTGGTTTGACAGGTGGACTAGCAACATGACACATATACAAGAAAATTGTTGCAGCAATGTTTTTCTTAGCTTTTAAAGTGCTTTAATATCAAGTAGAACAGAAGAGGGCTTTTGAGGAAAACCCAACCATTTGAAAAAATTCAGTTGCTAATGTCTCAACCTGTGTTTAATTCAATTCAGCAATTTTAGATTTATACAACATGGTTACTAATGGTTTACTTTAATTCATAATTAATATTTATCAGAGGCTTATTAAGATTCTGTAGTAACATATCAGCACAACTCTTGCATGTAACTGCTAGAAAGAGGAGTTCATAATGATGAGGGATGTGAAATTCCTTGTATTTATTATTGTATTGAAATTTAAAAACTATGATATGTTGCCTGTGGCTTGCCTTGTTATGACCAGAAAACAGAAAAAAAACTAGTAACAGTGATAATGGCTTTCTTCTGTTTCACTTTAAGTTTTTTATGTCACATTTATCAGTCTAACTTTTTAAATTGTAAGTCCCCTATTTATATCAAGAGACTAAAATACATTATGTTTTTAGTAGAATGGTTATATCACCTTGTCTACTAGCTTCTTTATACATAATGAAATCTAAAACATATATACTGTATGGAGAAGACTGGTTTAAGTTTTCATTATTTTTTTTTATCTTAATCTATTGTCTTATGGGATATCAAAATATTTCACAACAAAATCTACTCTTGAGTAAGGCAAGGGTTATTTTACAGACCAGGCTTGACTGATCACAGCTCTCTACAGACTGGAATTTGCTTTTCTAGTCAGCCTACCTGCTGAAAAATAAGCTCATATAATTATCAGATGAAAGCACTGTGCTGCTTTTTTTGGTGTTGTTTCTCCCTCCCCCTCATCCTTTACATTTCTTTCCTAATATAAATTTGTTCTTTCAGCGTGCTCAAAGCTGTGCATACGATGTTTCCTCTGAGCAGACATGTTCTAAATATGCTGATACTACAAAGCAGCAGGGTAGCAGGAAAATATCAAACAAAATGGTGCTTGTGAGATCAATTACATGATAGAAAATGGAGGTTTAAGTCTAGCGTATATGCTGCAGTATAGAGCCGTTCATATTTCAGTGCTTGCCTGCTAGCCATCTAATCTCTTCTCCCCTCAGTTTTTCATTAGGCAAAGCTAAAGCTGTTTTTTAATTGAGTGTTTTGCTAGTTAATCCCTCAGAGGGTGCATATGTTTGCATGTTCACATGTGCCTGTGTGTATGATATATGAACACATTTGTGGGTCTGTGTTACACGTCTTTGTGTTGAAAGTCACGCAAATACATGTTGTACATGTGAGCACTTGCCAGTGTGTTTTTTGTGTTGCCCATTTCTAAAATGTTTGCAGAGTAAAACAGAAATCCCCTGTGTGTCCATGTGAACATTGCTGATATATTATTTGTCTTTCTGATGTGATGGTGCTGTTACTGTTACTGTTTCTACTTGTGTGCTGTGTGGCACTGAGATTATAGGCTTCCCTTCAGAAGAAGGGGACTTCCTGACAAGGACCAGCACTGTTTTCTCAATGAACCCCTTAGAAAACACACTTTTGACAATGACTCTGTCTCACAATATGAATTTCTGAGGTTGACCAATTTAAAGGAAGGCCCCTCTGAGCTGCTGGAGCACCACATTGCAATCTTGGCTTGTGAAGCTGTTATCATATCTTGATTCTATTAAAATCAAACCCTCACATATTCTCTCCCAATGGCAGCATGCCAAGTAGGGCAGGACAACACTGGGGGGACAAGGGATGGAGGTTATTTGGCACAATAGGAGAATGGGAGGCATGCAAGCAGCTAGACTATCACACTAAGGAAAAAGCTTGTGGTAACCTATCATCAGGACTCAGTCTGTAGTGTCAGATCAGTGGGAGCTACAGTCTAATTAGGATTGCGAGATTATGTTTGTAGGAGGGTCTCTTTAAATCCTGGTGGGGAGGCAATAAATCACTATCTCCATTAGTAACACTGAGGGCAGTATCATCAAGGTAAAATGCATCTAAATGTACAAATATGAAGCAGAAGAGTGTGCATTTGTGAAATCAAACTAGATAGGCCTCTGTTCATGAGAAGTGAGAATTTAAACTTAATATTTATTGTGCTATCTGCTTTAATAAAAAGTTTGAGTGAATCATTTCAGCAGAAATGAAAGACTATTTATTAAAATGAAATATTTGGTTTGTTTCAGGTATAAACCTGAACATACACTAAAGCACAGCTATTCTGTCATTTGCTTTTTTAATTATAGAAAAGCAATTATTTTGTAGCTCAATTATCCTAACATCTAGTATCCATCAGTAGTGGTGTTAAAATTTCCACTAGTTCTTGTGCAATATTGGTAAAAGTTTGCTTATTGGGGAGATATATATACACACACAGAAAACTGTCTGTATATTTTTTGTCAGAGTACATTATCAAAACATTTTAATGTGTTGCTTTAAGCTCAAGTTTTTTTTCTGCGAGTGAACTGTGTTGAAATAAGTGTAAGTAGATGTTCTTGAATCAGTTTCTCATACAATAGATTTTTCTGTAAGACAGGTTAGATGCGGGGAAAAGCTTCCTGTCATCTTGGCTAGACTATAAGCCACTTTTAAATGCCTAGGTCAGTAGTCAGTGAATATGATTTGTATACTAGCTGTGCAAAAGACCTGTGCTAAGTTCAGAGAGAGTTGAGAGCAACTGCGTTCAGACATTTTTATCCCAGTGAGAGGTTGATTTGAAAGTCTGTTTTGCCTACTTGTCATTTAATACTTTTCAGCTTGTGGGGAGGATATCCAGTCAGAGAAAGCATTAGCACCGTTGTGGGTAAACGCCCGGGTGGTCCTGTATATCAGCCATACTAGGGAGGAACAGGCCATGACTATGATGTGCTTAATGCTTTGTGTATTTCTGTTTGTGTGCATTTATGTAGAATATATTTATACTTTTCATCATGTAAAGTTTTAAGTTTGCCATTTTGCTTATGTAAATGCAATGCTTGCATGTAGTATATGGCACTACAAAGTTTTGTCTGTAGTAACTCAATCAATGATTTCATAGGCGTCAAGTATCTCATTTCACAGTTCATGTTTTCCCATATGGAGATCAAAGAGATACTCTAGCCCTGTTACACGCTGGTAGCTGTTGAGCTGCTGCCTGGTGATGTGATGGTGTTATTTAGCCAGGCCCGTATCCCAGTTGTTTTTTTAGTTTGTCAAGGAAGTACATTGTGTTCTGTCCTATTCAGTGCTTGTTTTTTCTATTCTTCTGGGTGACACAGCTGGTAAATTTCTTGTTTCATTGCGTCACTCTGACATTTCTCATTCATTGTGACAGTGGACATGTAATGATTTTGCTTTTCACAGGAAGTGATGTCACCGTTAACATTACCGCCCACATTGTCAAATACACTCCCAAGGGCATGTTGCATGGCAACCATAAATTGTCATTGTCAAGAGGATTTGTGAAGTGTAATATCATCCAGAGGGGGCAGGGACACCAGAAATAGAGGACGGCAGTGCTGGTGGAAGAACGTCTGTTTCCTACTTTACACAATCAAACAGTAGTACAGTATAGTTTGTATTTGCATGAGTGCCTGAATGTTCTGAAATGTGTTTATTATTATTGCAATGCAATGCATTTGTACCAGTAATGCATTGCAAGCTCTTATGACTGGATGTTGATGGCACATTAGTGCAGCCTATCATGTCAGAAGAATGCATAATAATTTAAGGTACTTTAAGGTGGCGTGTTATTGTTTATATTATAACCACTGAAAACCTAGGTTCTACAGTAGGGAGCAGTAATAGAGACAAACTTAGGAAATGGAAAAATATGCAGTGTACCTTAACAGGTTTACTTTTGACCTTCACATGATATGCAATATATAGGTTGGCTTCCTGTCACTTTGTGTCTGATGAACTGACTTGCTGTCTGACAGACTAATTTGCTGACTAACAGTAGAAGATGCTGGCTAGCATGGGAATCTTCACATTTTTACAAGTCTCTAATGTGATCTCTTATGAACAAGCCCTTGGGGACATCCTCCTCACTAGAGACATACCTACTCATGCACCAAAATAGGCCTGTGACTGTGTGGACTATGGCTTATGTTTGCCTTGCCTGTGGAGAGACGGGGGTGCTAGCATGTTGGAGAGTGACAAAGGGACGATGCCATTGTCAGTATGATAACAGTGTTTTTATTGTTTTCCAGGGAGAGCTATAGATTTGGTGCTTGTGGCTTCCAAGAGCTAATACATGTTGAAAGTGCGTGCATATGTGGTGATAGAATATATGGGCAAAGGTCACAGAAAAAACTGTACCTGACCTGTGACTGACGAGAGATTTGGAGGATGAAACACTAACACAATGTAGAAGCTTTCGTCCATTCATTGCGCAGTCTGCTCCTATCTGGGCTCCTGATGTCTTAACATCCCAGCAGTCTCAGTGCTGAAATTCTATATTAGGCCACTGTGAGAATTTCAGCTCTCAGAAAATAGCCATGGAGGCTTAAAAAAAATGAAATGATGACAAAATGATTTTGGTCTGAGTCTGCAGACGTTAGGGGAGCTTTAGCAATGCACTGGTTATATGG